>PUQB01000876.1:0-81720 GCA_003024785.1 Selaginella tamariscina | reverse complement strand
TTAATTGTATCTCTCGCACACACACACACTCCTGTAATATATATGTATGTGTGTGTGTTTTTGTTTATCTGTATGATTTTATTTGTTTCACACACGCATACACACGATATACATATAACACATATATATATATATATTACCTATGTATACATACATATATTATGTGTACCAGTATCTGTATAATTTTATTTATTTATCTATCTCTCGCACACACACGCACTCTCCTGTATATACATATACATATACATATATATGTGTGTATGTGTGTGTATATGTATAATTTTATCTGATTTGACTATCTCTGGCACACACACGCACTCTCCTACACACACATATACATATATATATATATTGTGTGTGTGTGTGTGTGTATAGCGGCGGGATTAATCCCGCCGCTATATGGTGAGACGTGTGTAGCGGCGAGATTAATCCCGCCGTTATATAATTAGCCACTCGGCGGGGATTAATCCCGCGCCATTTCAGGCAGGTTATTCGGTTAGCCAAATGAGCGGCGGGATTAATCCCTCCGCACAGGGCCCGAGTGAAGGGCTGGGCGGCGGGATTAATCCCTCTGCCTACGCATGCCCTGCGCGAATCGGGCGGGATTTATCCCGCTGCCATTGGCCTGCCTGAAGGGCCTAGGCGGCGGGATTAATCCCGCCGACTAAGGCCCGAGTGAAGGGCCTGGGCGGCGGATTAATCCCGCCACGTACGCATGCCCTGCGCGGAATCGGGCGGATTTATCCCGCCGCCAAGGCCTGCCTGAAGGGCCTAGGCGGCGGATTAATCCCGCCGATTCCGCACAGGGCATTGGCGTCCGGCGGGATTAATCCGCCGCGTACGCATGCCTGCGTGAATCGGGCGGGATTATCCCGCCGCCAAAGGCCTGCCTGAAGGCCTAGGCGGCGGGATTAATCCCGCCCGATTCCGCAGGGATTGGCGTCCGGCGGGATTAATCCCGCCGCATAGGGACCGAGTGAAGGCCTGGGGCGGGATTAATCCCGCCGAGCCTTCAATGCCTGTTGGAGGAATGAATCCCGCACCCTTCCTTTTTTCTCCATTGGTGAGTCGGACCAATCCCAAACGTTTCTGTCTGAACGTAGAAGGTTTACAACATACCAATGGAGAGACTGGGAAGGGTGGCGATTCATTTAACCATCCCTTACATGGTGGGCGAGATTAATCCCGCCCTTTCTGGAGTCACTGAAGGGGTGTGCCAAATAAATCCTGCCCAGTTCTCTCTGAGACCGAGAAGGGTGGCAAGATTAATTCCGCACTCCCGTTCAAGGCCTCCAGAAAGGTGGCGAGATTAATCCCGCCCACTCTTTCAGGAGGCATTGAAGGGGTGGCGAGATTAATCCCGCCGCACCTTCCATGTGAATATATATGTGTATTAGTATATATAAGTTGCATATCTCATTTTATTTACTTTTATCATCTTATCATAATATTTCGAGTAAAAGCTAGGAAACTATGTAAAACTGTCCAGAGCTCACATTTGTGGTGGTTCTAAAACGAAATGTTATCTTTCTTTTGCACTAGCACAAAGTGAGCTTTGGACAGTTAATTCCGTCTACTTCTCTCTGTGTATTATTTTTGTATATTCGGGTTTATACAAGTGTGTGTGCGTTTTTATATGATTTGTATTCATAGTGTATTATTTTGCAGAAGGACGATTTAATTAAACAAGGAGATCGAGTCATTAGTATGGAGTCGTCGTCAAATTCTGGGTAAGAATTAAAATAAAATCTGTTATACTCGGATATGTGCTTGAACTAATCATTTTTGTATTCAGATGTGGAATTGAGGTGACATTAAAGACGAGAGCAGGAGAAGAGATGGGCAGGGGGATTCTGGAATCAACTTGGCCATATTTCAAACTAAACGGGAAGCGCATTGGAACAACCATGGTTGCTGTCAAACTAACCTCTGTCACATCGCATGGACAAGCAAAACAATGGAAAGTGGGTGTGCTAGTCAAGCATCCGAAAGCATGCTGCGAACCCAGATTGAACGATGCTCGACACATATGCCTTGTTCCATCCAATGTCACGTTCTCGGATCCAGAGGTCGCCAGTTACAACATTAATTTCGGGTGGTTTTGTCGACTTGTGGATAATGACGTTCACGTGTTCACTAATGATGTTGACCTGGAGTTCTTCTTCAACTCAACGAAAGCCCATCTATGGAGGGGATCCAACTGGATGTCTACTTCGAAGATCTTCAGACTCATCGAGTAGGTGTATTTCAGAGATTGCTTCACAATACAGAAAATCACAAGTGGAGCAATCTTCCCTCTTCACATTGAAGAAGAACACAGCGACATCATAAGGAGATTGAGAGGGTGGCTTGGTCTCAGGTTCTTTACAGATCACGTTCAATTTGCTTAGCAAATTTCGGGAGCTGGAAGAGTGTGCCGAGAACATTAGAACAGCATCAATCGGGGATCACACATGTTGATTCGGATCGTAGAAAGAAAATCATTAGTCGTTTTGTCAGCTGCACCTGTGGCGTCCCATGCTGCAATAAGCCACAAGGAAATGATGTTGGATGATAGGATTTACGAGTGTAGGGTTAAGTATTGCAGCGTCAACCCAAACTTCAATTACAGGCCACTCAAAGGAACGTGTAGCTGAGCTCATGGAGAAGATGAAGGACGACAATTCTTACACCGTTCCACATAATGCTGTTTTGTGCGCATACTACGAGAGAAACAAAGGCGCTGACAAAGTGTGGATCACAACACCGGAACAAATGAGGAAGGTTCAGACGGAGAATAGAAAATCATCAAGTACTACATCATTAGTGGCCAGCACACAATAACGGCAGCCCAACGACTTCTCGACGAACACAACAAAGGAACGATGGCAACAAAACTTTCCGAGCATACCCGTGAGAAGCTGACGAAAAGATCGGCGTTTTTAGCGAAGCCGAATCTCACAATCGAGCAGTACCATAAGTTATCGGCGGAATGGGACGCTGCAGACACCAACCACTACAACAGCAAAATATGGGAGAAGTTCAAACACACGCGAGCCGTGTGGGAATCTCTTCAGCGACCACAAAGAGCTACCGCAGGGAATACACAATCTGCGGACTACCGGGTAAGCAAATTGTTTGGGCGGGATTTATCTCGCCGGTATATTAATCTGTCTTTTTTCTCAGAGAGTTGAAGAAATTGTAGCAGTTGATTTTGCCCAGGTGGGCGGGAAGGAAACATCCTTTTTGATGATGTTGATTTCTTGTCCCGAGGATAGGATCTTTGCGAAATGGTTGGGGATTATGGAATCCTTTGCAAAAGGAACACTGAAGAAGAAGCAGACAAGTGAAGTGGAGCCCTCAGAGAAGTCTGCAAAGAAACCCAGTAAGACGCCGAAGGCTAAGTCTGTTCAATCTATAAAGGATGTAGACAACGATTTCAAGCTCACATGGTTGAAGCCTTTAAATGGAACAACGATGGAGGAGATGGAAGTCTTGGCTGATTTGGTGATTGATGGCAAATTACAGATTAACAACAGCAGCCCCACCTCTCCTTTTCATCTCAAGGCAATGGAGTTGAAGACGGTCAGGCACTTCAAGGAGTGGTTGGGAATACACTGCCACAAACTGGGTTGGATCGGCTTCAACATACGAAGAGGTCAGCAAATATTTGCATGTGACAAACGATGATATGCTTGTCGAATGGGTGAATCAATCGGAAGATCTGGGCAAGAATCTATTGCACGCCAACGCCAAAAAGGAGAACATTGCGATGACGCCTTCTCTTATGGCAGTCCTTCAGCAGCGGAGAACCGAGTTGAACCTTATAAAGGAGGATGCTACGAATCACGACAAGCCCTACAGATGTTTGTTGTTGGATTCGGAGACTTTATGGGGTACCATCACTGCTTGTAGGAAACCGTTTCAATTGTTCGTGATGGATCGGCGGGTGTCAAAAAATCCTTCGACAGACAGGACTAGAGGATTTGGTGGAGAAACTTAGCCGTGCAAGTATGTACAAAGAAGGTATTTATTATTGAATTCATACTGTTTTCAGGTATTTATTTCTTGATTCTTGCTCATGTCACCGATACCTTTGCCTTCTCCTTTGCCAAGAGGAATAAACATCGTTGGACAGGATTTTATATGAATGATGCTGATCCGAAGTGCATTGATTCGGTTGTTCACTTGGTTGTTAGGAATGCGCCAAACAGTTTCAAACTTCCAAATGACTGGCCAGGCATCTGTTTGCACTCCAACGGCCCTGAACCTCCATCCGATACACCGATAGCTGAGAGTGACGTATTCGGCAATGTACGTTATCCAAACATCACAAGTCAAGCGGCACGGAGCATCGTCAACTTGATCAGGGGTCCTCACAGTGATGCGTGGGTTTTTGACTACTGCACTAGGGGGTCCGTCTTGAAGGAGTGTTACCTTCGGATACATGTGTATTTGCCGTTGAAAAGGATAAGACCATGGTTGAGGACCTGAACAAGTGGATAGATAGGTTCTCAACTGACTACCCCAACGAATCCATAAAGGAGTATTTGAGAAAGTTCCCTCCAGATAAGTGCGATAGCTCTGAAGACGAATCTGGTTCAATGTCGGAGTCTGAGACGAACTTCAATCAGATATTAGACCGGAAGTTATCTCGAGGAGTACAGAACATTCACACTCCATTACCCATGGAAACATCAATAGAAGATGCAGAAGATCTTGAACCATCTCACAAGCGGCTTAGACCTTCTTCGCCTCACTCAGAAGGTAATAGCGAAGAAGAATTGTTAATGAGTTCTTAGAGTGACGAATAGTTGTAAATGAGTGTAACATAAGGCATTTTTGTATATTTCGTTTATATTTGTACAGAAAATAAATTCTCAAGGATTAATGAAGCTTTTAGTTCAAACATGGGTCACACATTAACAAGGTAAATAATATACCTTGATAATTTTAAGGTCAGCTAATTATCATTTTGCAGATGTAATGAAACAATTGAGAACATGGATTTTCAGCATTGGCATGAGGTAAGAGAGGGGTTTGGCGACAATTTCTTGTGCCACATGTCAGAATGACAGAGTTCATGCAGGAAATGGATAATAATGCAGCTCAAAACATCGTTACCATGGGGGCCACTTCAGTTTTTTCATCATCATTTTTATTGGCTTCAGTTCCGAAATCAATTTCTTCAGCGCATGCAATATCTGAATCTTGTAAGGATGATGTACAATTTAAATGATGAAGGGAAGCAACGAGATAGTGTCAACGGATAAATGTGAAAGGGAGCAAACAAGTGATTTGCAAAGTATTAAAGAGGCAACGCTATCCCATGTTACTCATGGCCATATTGTGTTGTTGATGTCAATGGTGTTCTGCTTCATCGACAAGGCTCGAGGATAGGAAAAAAGAAATCAAACAAGGAGATTTCATTCCTTGTCATGGTAAATTTCGATATAATATTATTTTTCGTCCAGGGTTGGATCGTCTCTTTCAAAAGCTTAAGGAGATGGGTGCGCTTGTGGGGATTTGGTCATGCATGCAGATTCATAACTTAACACCGCTGTTGAATTTGCTTAAGAAACATTGTAGTGTTGCAGAAGAGGTGATTTGTAAAGATTGGATTTTTAACCAGTGAATATGTTATAAACCTCTCGAATTTCACAATATAAGAAAGGAAAGCAAGCCGTACTTCTTCAAGAATGAAAGAATAATTGGGACTCATGGGAGATCAGTCGCTTAAGGATAATGAAGAACGCACAGATGTTAGTGGTAGACGACTCTCCTCAGAAGGTTATGCTCAACCAAAACATTGTTTGTATTCATCCAATCACTTTCGATCCATATTCTGATACTGATATTATGGATGAGTTAGTGAATTACTTGGATACGTGCCTCAGAAAGAAGAATCTCGAAAACTTTTGTGAGCAGTACCACTGTATCAAACATTTCCTGAAGTTTTTCTTTCTTGTGATTTTGAATTTTATAAAATGAAGGATAGCAACCGGGCGCTTTATAATATTATTCTTAAGGAATGTCATTCTTTAGATGAGCCTTTATGCAGACCTGGTCTTATTATATCTTATGTATTAACAAGGATGGCAACTCCCAATTGCATTCGTGAGAGTGTTAGGTGGTGGCAACAACATCAAGATATTGACTAAAATGATTTGATTAATCCGGAGAGTGATGATTTAGATAAAATGAGGAGATTTCTCTGTATGGTTAGGAAGAAAGTATTTATAAATAAATTAACATGTTGATAAGGAAATGATTTCATTTGTAATTACGTTTGATAGTATTTCTTAATTATTGTAAACTTTTTTAGAATAATATGAATATTCTAAGATATTTTAGGAATATTCCTAACTAAGTAAGGTTATTGAAGGATTAATTAATTAATTAATTAATATTTAAGGCTTAATTACATATTAATTGAATGATTAATTAATAATTAAAACTTAAGTATTAATTAGTAATATTTTTTTATATTCCCATTTTCACGTATCATGCCCACTTTAGTTACAACGTGCATGTATAGTATTTTTTGTTTGCTCTTTTAAGAGTATCTTCCTTCAGAATGAATATAAGAGGCAGTATTAGTTGCTTAGCTTCATGATCCTCATGTAGACCACCATTTAAAACCACGACTATGATTGCATGGACACTCCAAATTTGGTGTTGGTTACTTGGAAACCATCTAAGTGCAACATAAGAAGTAAGTTCCTTGAATCATTAGAGAAGTATGTAAGCTTGAATGCAATTGTGGTGGCACAATTTGGACACTTGATCTTTGTCACCTCTCTCTCTTCATCTTCCTTAGCTCCATCAAAGCAAGCATGTGGCTTGGGCCATTGTCGCAAGTATATTGCAACTACAACATTTGACATGCATGGGAATCTATTTTCATGGATCAAGAAAGTCTGATATCTAAGACCAACGGTTGGCATGCCAGAACTCATGTATAGTTTTTGTACTATTTGTAGTGTCCCTGCTCAGCCATGTTTCCCAATCTGTCTATGGCAGCATATTGTTCTTGCAAATAGGGCAAGATTGGCTCTGATGCCAATAAAGCGTCCAGCCAAAGGCATGTAGATAAAGTCCCCACTTTGCACAAACTGTGCAAGTCTTTATTGCTGTAACATATAATCAATTACAACCACTCATTTTAAACCAAGCTGCATTCAATTGCCTAGGGTTAAATCTTTTCATCCCCTACTCAGTGAATGATGTCTTAGATGCAGCCAGAGAACTAGGGTTGATCCACCAGTGAAGAAAGGAGGCAAGAAAAAAGCAAAGGCAAGCACTAGAGGCACCAAGAGGAAGCATGGAGTTGAACCAAGTAAGTGTTGATTGCATGAGGCTTGCTCCTTGTTGTACGTGTTGTAGAGGCAACCCCTCTAGATGAGATCTCCCCTTCTCCTCCACCATTGAAAAAGAAGAAACCTCGGCCAAAACCTGAGCTTGATCAACATGAGCACTCTCCTTCCCCTCCACCAAAAAAAGAAAAGAAGCAATGGCCTAAACCTGAATCAGAGTTAGATGATCATAGTGAGCACTCTCCTTCCCCTCCACCACTGAAAAAAAAAAAGAAGCCATAGCCAAAGCTAGATGATCAACATGAAGAAGAAGTAGCTGAGCAACCTGACCTTGACCCAGTCTGTGTACTTGAGCAATCGTAACTTGAGGCGCATCAATGGTGGTCACATCTAGAGAAGGAGCCGTAGCTTGAGCTACAGCAAGAGTAGCCATGGAAGCAAGTTGAGTGTAGCCTAAGGACCAAAGGAGCCGCAACAGCCAAACAAGCCCAAACAGGATTCTGTACAAGTTTTCAGGTCGAGGAGTGGCTAGTACATCAGTCAAGGATCTATCAACTAGCTATAGTTATAGTAAAGACTGAAAATTACAAACTATATGATGTAGGCAAACTATACAAGAGTTTTCTTACATAGCAATGCAAGAGTGAATTTAAGACCAAAAACAATACATGGTATAATCACTTATTGGTAAAAAAGACTACACCAAGGATTAGACATGGAAACTGATGCCAAAAACTACACAAAGCATTGGTGCACATCAAACTATTCTATATGGTATAGTATTTAATTGAGTACGTAGGATACTACATATAGTATATTCGCATAGTTGAAGGTTGAACTATATAAAAAAAACTAACTATAGTGGCCTTTTGGGGTTTTTAGTGAAGTTTATAATAATACGATAATCATACTTATATTTTTTGGTCACACATATATCATGTATTTGACATTATATTATATATGTATCCCTTAGATGTGGCATATATTATATAGATGTTCATTGACTTAGAATCATACATGCTAGATTTTGTAAAAGACACAAGTATATTTATGAGTTGCTATAAAAGTGATATAACATTTCAGTAAATTTACGATTTTTTTATATGAAAGAGTTGCTTGTGTAATGAACTTCAACTCTATTTCAAGGTATAAATACATGTGTACACACACACAATATATATGTGTGTGTGTACATTTTGTACCATTAAAATGCACGATTTCTATTTGTATAATAACTACTTTAAAATGTACAACTTTTAGAGTTGAAATGTATTTCATAAGTATATTTTGGCAAAAGACTGTAATATAAAGGTATAAAGTTCTAGTGTATTCTTAGACTTCTTTGATTCAATATAATGTTTGTGTTAGAATCAAAACAACAAGAAGATGAACATAGCTATGCTCTTTGCTATATCTTTTAATTCACTATGTTGCCACGTTTGCTTACTAATTTAGTTAACTATAATATTCTTCAATCCTATCTTCTAAAATATTCTTCTCTAACACTCTCACTTAGTTGCACCCTCATCTTTTTATGTGTCTTTTTTGGAAGTGCCTTGGTGAACATGCATTTGCTTGGATCTCAAGAACTTGAACTTTAGCAATCCTGCTTCCTCCCTCCTCACAAAATGATGCTTCAGCTCCATGTGCTTCACCCTCCCATGGAAAACTAGATTCTTCAACATCTTCAAGCAGCTCTCATTGTTGTTGTAGATCCTTGTAGGATGATTTGCTGATAACCTCCTTAGTTCTTTCATCAGGTATCTTAACCACAAAACTTCCTTGGTTACTTCTATAATCCCCATGCACTCTACTTTGCATAAAAACAGGGCAACTGCTTGTTGTCTCTTGCTAGCCCAAGAAATAGTTGCTCCACACTTGATGAAGTAATATCATGTGGTTGTATCAAGACAACTGCCCCAATTAGCATCGCAATAGCCATAAAACCCAAGATATAGTGCAACTTGCCCAAATTTGTCATGCTGAATTGCTTCCTCATCAAATTCTTGATTGCCACCATGTCCTTCTCCCTCTTGCAAGCAAGAATTAGATCATCCACATACAAGACAATGATGATCCTTTGGGTACTTATAGTTTTGGTGTAGACTCTATGGTCAACTTCACTTCTTTTAAAGCCATGATCAACAAAGAACTTGTCGATCTTTTGGTACCATGCCCTTGAACTCTACTTCAATCCTTAGATGGATTTCTTCAACTTGCACAATTGATGCTCTCTCCCAGCTTCTTTGAATCTTGGAGGTTGCCTCATGTACACCTCATGCTCCAAATCTCATGAAGAAAAGTTGTCTTCACATCAAGTTGATGAAGTTCCAAATCCTCCTTTGCTGCAATCACCAAAACCAATTTGATAGATGTCATCTTTGCCACTGATGAATAGGTCTCATCATAGTTAATGCCTTTTGGTCTATGTGTACTGATCGCCACCAATCTTGCTCTATAGCGCTCCATAGTACCATCCGCATTGTACTTCTTGAAGACCCACTTGCATTCCACCAGATTATGGAAATTCCCTTTGTCCACCAAGATCCACGTCTTGTTTCTCCTCATGGACTCAATTTCCTCTTTCATAGTAGCTAGTCACTTCTCTACATCAAGTCCACTCAAAGCCTCCTTCAATGTGTGAGGATCACCACTAAATGTGTCACGAAATCCCTAAAACACTCTAATGTAACCCTAGCTGTTGATCGTTTCATTGATCTTAGAGCGTAAATGTCTTGCGAGAATTTTTTTTGTTTCAACACCTTGGAACATATGACAACTGGTTCTTCAGGTTCTTCCTTGCACATCCAACTACTCCCCTTATTGTTGATCTCCCATAGAAGGAAGATTTTTGGGACCACTGTTATTGGAATCTTCTTCCTAGATCACGATCTGTCCTTGATCCTTCACAATTAGCTACTCTGTTGGATGCTCCTCATGTCCTGCAATGTCATACTCATCAAAGATGACATGCTGACACCTTACCACCTTCTAGTGCTCCACATCCCAAAGTTTGTATCCTTTGCTATCATCACAATAGTCAACAAAGATGCATTCTGTGTTGTTATCATCCAACTTGCTTCTTGTCTTCTTTGGGAACAACCTCCAAGCTCTAATCTTAGCTTAGACAAATCACATGGCTTACCACTCCATGTAGATTCTATTACAACATCTTGCAGCGATCTAGTTGAAACTCAATTGGTAATGTACACAATTGTGTGCACATCCATCCCCCAAAACTTTGACCCCAGATCCTTGTGCTTCAACATGGAGTTTACCTTCTCCACAATGGTCTGCATCCATCTAACCACAATGCCATTCTATTCATGATCGTAGGGAAGAGAAAATTAACTTTTGATGTCGTGTTGTTCACAAAAGCTCCCAAATACCTTGGATGTGAACTCACCACCATTGTCCGTCCTTAAACACTGATCTTGTGTGTAGATTCCAACTCTATTGCAGCCTTGAACTATTGGAATATCTCAAACACCTCTATTTTTCATTGCATGGTGTAGATTTAGCACTTCCTACTAAAATCATCCACAAATAACAAGAAATACCTCACTCCTATCAATGATGTGTGCTTGGCATGCCCCCACACATCCCTGTGAACTAGCTCTAAAGGTTCCTTCTCATGACTTTGACTTCGCTGTAGAAAGGGCTCATGATGTTGCTTCCCCAAGATGTAGCCTTTACAAATCCCCAACTCATAAGATTTGAACTCCAGGCCCAGCTCTTGCTTAAGCACTTGCCTTAAACTCCGCTCATTAAGGTGCCCTAACTATTGATGCCATGTGGACAGCTCCACATAATCTTTCTTCAGAATTATTGTAAATGCCTCTAGATTGGATGCCTTGAGCTTGTACAAGTATCCCACTCTTGTACCTTCTCCAACAACACACTTGCTGATGGAACCCACCAGCAGCAGCTCCAAATCCAAATCCGCCAGCTTTGCAACTAATAATAGGTTCTTTCCCAACTTTGGCACAAGGTAGACATTGTGCAACACTTTCAATTGGCCTCCACCAAAATTTTCTGTCATAGTTTTTTACTATGACTCGACCCTTTACTTTGGGGTTTGATTGTTGTTACTTATCGAGTTGTGTGGCAAACCCTAGATGTAGTAGGAAACATGCCATTTAGTGCACTTGGGTATCTAGTGATGGTCCGGCCAGGTGTCATTAGGTATTTGCAGGAAACTTTAGGTGAAGCTAGAACTTACCTTCTAGAAACTCTCCCTCGGTTTGATGTTCTAGGTTAGGGTTCTTTGCAAAGTATAGCTTGTCAAAATAAGGGTTAGGGACACCCTAGGGTTGACCTAACCCCACGCCCTAAACCCCCCTAGGGGTTAGGTTTAGGGTTAGGTTAGGACAACCATTTTCTCTAAGGGATGGCATTTCCGTGCCAGCCCACTTACTCACTTAGGTAAACAGGTGGGGAGGGGGGGGTCCATCACATAAATAAGGTAGAGTATATGTAGTGAGGCTTCCTGGGTTCAAAAGAGAGCTCGTTAACCTCCTACCGGTGCAAGCTAAGCTTGTGTCGTCAAGGTGCAACCCTCCGTTGTGCCCCCAAACTTTACACGATAGGGGTACAACCCACCCTAGGGTTAAACTATCCTTATCGTTGGCAGGATCTTGCCTTTGAGATAGGGGCATGTCACTTCCAAAGAGTTAGTCAGATTCCTTGGTCCGAAAACCTGCTCACAAGCTCAAAGGCATTGCCCGAGTTCACGTTCCGCAAAACTAGTGGTTGAGGCCTTGCTCCGGCCGCCTAACCACGCCAAGCTAGGAACGACACTTAAATCTCGGCTAGTCCATGTATCCTAATTCACAAGGTGAGTCTCGTTCGTGGACTTAGTCAATTAGGGGTTTGAGTTCCTAAGGCTTGGGTTCCTAATACAGGTTATTTTACTAGATTCTGTGGGTTTTTAGAGAGGGGATTCCAGGGTTGGCACCTGGCAAGCCGCCTTTGTGGCACCAAGTAAAAACTCTGACATCTCCCTTGCCAGCAATCCTTAACTAATGCTTGCCTCCAACTCTGACAGCCTACTTCGTCTCCAACGGTTGATACCCCTCGAGCATCTTTTTGTTGAACATCATGAAGTGGGTGCAACATGAGTCAAACCACCATGACTCATCATCCTCTTTGATCAGGGCATCTACAAAACAAACAAACACCTCAAATGCAAAGGTTGATTCCTCACTTCTTGGATCCTCACTGCTACTCTTAGATTCCAATTTACTCACAATAGGTTGCTCGTTCTGCTTCTTAATGCTCTTGCCCTTGCTCCCAGAATCTGCTACATGCTCCTTTTGCTTCTCCTTTGGAAGATTTGTTTTCTTTCATGGATAGAATCTTGCGATGTGACTAAGATCGCCACACTTGTAGCATCCTTCCACCTTGAGTTGATAGCCTCATATTTGCCCCATGTGTTCCTCCTTGAGTAAAGCTTGAGCCACAACCGAATCCTCCTTCTTCAAGTAGATGCTCATGCTAGATCCATTCCAATAAATCACTGGTCTTTAAAGGATCCTTCCTATTAAGATATAGATCCTCATCATTGCATATGACCAAGGTAGTCCTATCAAGGATTGTCATCACTAGTAAAATATCTGAAAGTTTTGCTTGCAAAGTTATATTCAACTGAGTGAACTTTACCTTCATCTCACTCACATACTCCAATGGATCTTTTCCTTGCATCTTCTTAGTGAAGAATCCTTTGAATTGAGCTACTTGATAGTCGATGTCTTTCTTTTCATAGGCATTGAGCACTGTCTCCCACACCTTAGTTGCATCTGTTGCTCCATCAATTGTTCTTAATTGAGAATTCTTTACATATTACAACAACACATTCTTTGCTTGAGCATCCTTTTTTTCCACTCTTTGTGCTTTGGATTAATGGGATCTAATGGGCAAATAGAGGTTTTACCGATGATCTTCCATAGCTCTAGCTCCTCCAACAAGCTTTTCATCTTGATCTTCCACCCTGTTGTCCAACTTGCCGATCTTGAACTTCAGCTCAAAATTGTTCCCCATCTCAGCCATAGTTACCATCGAACTTCCGAACGTTACATACGTACGTGTTACAAAGGCGTTACAACGGCAAATTTTCATCTGAATGCAACGTTTTGATTTTAGACCAATAGAACGTTGAAAAACCCTAAAGAAAGTGGAAGCGTAATGGATGAACCTAACGCAAAGATTAATTTCAATTCGGAATATAAAAGAGACGTGACTAGAACCTGAACGTGTATTACGAACGCGTTACTAATGGCAAATTTTCACCCGAACGCGTTAATTGGTAATTATGATCTCAGCTATACAATCCCTCGGCAGCACCATGAAAACCCTCATGAGCTGAATCCCTCACAAGATCAACACACACTCTTCACAAAAGAAAGAAAACAAATCACATGTTAGGAATCAAAGAGTGCAACAATTATGCTTTTTGCTATATCTTTCCATTCATGATGCTACCACATATATACAAGGTTACTTATTAATTTAGTTAACTAAAATATTCCTTATTCCTATCTTTTAAAATATTCTTCTCTAATAGTGTGTGTGCAGTATATCATATAAAATTAACAGTCATAAGTATGTGTATATGTAATTAATTAGTCATAAGTATGATACACATACTATTAAATATATAATAATAAAAATATAATGTTAATTAATGTCTGGACCTTATTGTGCACCGCATATGCATGTGCGTGCGCCTATGTTCAGTTGTCTTTTGACTTATTATATGTGAACCTATTAAGATGTATGTTAATGAAGTCTGTGGATGATACTTCATTTATAAGTCCTTTTATTAAACTAATAAAAACCAAGAAAGTGCTAACTAAGTATACATAATATCGTAGAAATCTAAATATATCAAAATAATTAATATATATTTTAATATCAACATTAATATAATATATTCATGATATATTAATGAAATACATGCTACATATATACATATATTTGTAAAAACATAATCTTGTTCTAGATGTTATATTAATATCAAGAAAGTGCTAACTAAGTATACATAATATGGTAGAAATCTAAAAATATACTAAAATAATTAATATATATTTTAATATCAAAATTAATATAATATATTCATGATATATTAATGAAATACATGTCTACATATATACATATATTTGTAAAAACATAATCTTGTTCTAGATGTCATATTAATATGAATATAACCAAAGTCACGGGCATATTTCACCAGTCCAAATTTGAACTGGAGACCTTCAGTGTGTTAGACTGGAGTGATGACGAACTACACCACAGCACCTTAACATTATATTATTCAATTTTTATTAAAATATTAATAAACTTATATAAAATACTCTACTAACATAAGAGATTTATGTGTATTTTTGACCTTTTACGTTGCTTCAAGTACTTTATATATATATAAATATTTTTTTTTATAAATCTATGTTGTTAAAAACAGTATCAAAGTATATTCTTATTTTTTGCTTATTTATTCAATGTGCCAAAAAATAACCCGGATAATCTAAACCGATTTGTGTTAAACCTCCACATGATTAACTATGGGAGACCATGTTCTTTATCGATTAGTTACATAGTGGCATGCTTTTGCGCTCGCCTAGTATTATATATATATATATATATATATAGTGTTAAATATATATAATATAGGTAAGCGAGAAAATTTAAGATAATATTTTTGAGTGTGTGTGTGTGTGGATTACATTAACTTACGAATTTAATGGTATGCAGCAAAGCTCTTGAATTATCTGAACTAACTTAAATAAACATGAGCATGTACATATTATTATATATTTGATATGCACGTATACCATAGTTACACACACAACGCACATCACATATGTGTGTCCGTGTGTGTGCATGCGTGTGTGCTCATGGTTTATTAATGAATTTATGGGAAATAGTCAAGAAAATAATATGGTACCTGCAAGCTAAGCTAATTCTAATATATATTATTGGTATATATTACTATATATATCTATCCTATATCTTTATAGCTAATTATTATAATATGTAATATATTACTAATTATATATATATATAGACACACAATATGTTTGTTTAAGTGTGTGATTTAAGATGCTGGTTCCGGGGTTGAAAGTTTGAAGTTGCAAAGCTAACCCCGTCAAAATTAATAATAGCTAATATTAATATTAAGTGTGTACATGTTAAGTAGCCAGTAAATTAAATTATGTATGTTATTATAAAATAATATTACATCTGCTGGAGCAAACTTTAAATGGATAATTAACTTTGTGAGAGCTTGGAATATAGAAATGTATATATCCATTAGTTCAAAAACCCTAATTTATATACAAGAGTGAGTGATCCAGATTGAATCCAATGACGGTTATTAAAATCTATTACGCTAATAATAGTATGTGCACATGCAGCCATACAGTGGATCTTACATCATCCCCTCCTCTCGGAAGGGTGTAAGTTGGTTAGGGTTCTCTTGTAGACGGGCCCGGATCTGGAGGAACATCAGGAGGAGGCACTGGTGGATCTGTAGGCGGCACAACTTGTTCCCGTTGCACAAAATGCTTCAACCGTTGCACATGTACAATCTCCGAGATCGGTTGAATGTCGTGCCAACCTCATAAACCTGTGGCCTACTTGCCGTAGCACTCGATACGGTCCTTTCCACTGAGGAAGGAGACTCTTAGCTAAACCACGTACCAAGCTTGGGAAAACGAACCAACACCAGTTCATCAACCTTGTACTCCAGGAGGACGATGATGTGAGTTGTAGCTTGTTGTTGTCCTACTTGTACGCGGCCCAAGTGTTCTGCTGACTCCGCACGAACCAATGGAAGAATGCTCGTCAGATACCGATCCCACGACCTAGCATCAGCAGCTCGCGGTAACCGAGAAGGCAAACCCAACTCCGTTGGCAACACCGGGTCATGACCATACAAGAGCTTATATGGGGAAGTACCAATGGAACTTTGAACTCCAGTGACATAAGCATATCGGAGAGACGGCAGATAACCATCCCAATCTGAATGTTGAAAGTTCACATACTTCGGATCATCCCCTTGAAGGTTCTGACAAGCCGTTCCACTAAACCATCTGTCTGAGGATGATAAGCACTTGTGAAAGTGTGGCGTATCCCTAGTCGAGATGTCAAAACATGAAATGCCTCAGCCATAAATGCAGGGACCATTATCCGAGAGAATTCGCTCCGGACAAGAATGCTGAAACACGACCCGATTAAGGAGAAACTGACCAACAGCAGAAGCAGTCGCACTAGCAAGAGCACCAACTTCTACCCAACGAGTTAGGTAATCAGAAGCAATAATAACGTACTCGTTACCAGCAGTTGACCGGAAAAGGTCCCATCAAATCAAATGCCACCAATTCAAACGGACGAGAAACTGCAATTGACTCCAACCGTCCTTCCGAAGCACATGGGGGAGTATTGCGAGCTTGGCACCACACACAACTACGCACATACCGAATCACATCTCCTCGCAACTCCGGCCAATAGAAAGATCTGTGCAGCTTCTCCATCACCCGACGATGTCCCATGTGCCCGCCAAGAATAGGAGAGTCATGGTAAGCATGGAGGAAGCGTGGAATGAAGATTGAAGGCACCACCAACCGCAAAGGATCATCTGGATCAGTCCCCACAAAATAAAGAAGGTCATCCTGAAGGCGATACTGTGAATGTAAATGCCTGAAAGGCAAGTCATCAGCAAGTGATGCAGGATTCTCAAACCCATCACGAAGCCTTCGAATCCACGGCTCAACCTTTTGAGCTTCCCGAACCTCATCCAAAGACGGCAAATCTAACTCTGCATTCTGCGGACACTGAACGTCAAGCACAGCAACTGCTGATGGTACGGAATCTTCATCCAAAAAGTCCACTGAAGCTGGAACAACTGGTTCCTCTGGGGCAACAGAAGAGAGAGAAGGTGGAAGAGGAGCCCGAGAAAGAGCATCAGCATCAGCCATGGAACTCCTGGACGATGAACAACTTCAAAGTCGTAAATTTGAAGTTTCAAGGCCCACCGAGCAGTACGCCAATCAAATTCTTCCGCTTCAACAACGAAGTGACTGCTGCATGATCGCCTTCCAACAACGTCCGCGAACCATGCAAGTAGGCATGGAGCTTCTCAAAACCCCAAACTGCTGCTAGACACTCCTTTTCAGTCGTGGAGTAATTCACCTCTGCTGGCTGCAATGTACGGCTGATGTACGCAATGGGATGTCGTTGGCCAGGAACACTCGTACTCTCCTGCATCAATACACCCCCGAGGCCGATGTCAGAAGCATCTACACGCAAGATGAAAGGACGGGTAATCCGGGTACGCCAAAACTGGAGGAGTCGTCAACAACTCTTTGAGATCTGCAAATGCCTGCTTGCAATCCTTAGACCAAACAAAAGAAGTCATTGACGATTTCAACAACGCGCGCAACGGTGCAGTACGATCTGAAAGATGATCCACAAAACGACCCAGATATTGTACCTTGCCAAGAAAGCGTTGCACATCATTCACACACTTTGGCGTAGGGAACTTCAAAACTGCAACTAGTTTGTCAGGATCGACTTGCAAACCTTCACGTGAAATGCGATAACCCAGATAAGTGGTGTCCTTTGATCCAAACACACACTTAGATGGCTTCAACTTCAAACCAACTTCCCGCAACGATCCAAAACCTTACGTACATCACCGACATGCTCCTCCCACGTTCCATCCGAATGGATCAAAACATCATCGATGAAATCGGCAGTCACCTCCGGCATGTCGCAAAGAACCTCGTCCATCATACGTGGAAAGTTGCTGGAGCATTGCTCAAACCGAAAGGCATCACCAAGAACTCGTACAGGCCAAATGGTGTTCGAAAAGCAGTCTTGGGAATGTCCATGTCAGCCATCGGAACTTGCCAATATCCAGATGCGAGATCTAACTTGGTGAACCAACGGCTCCGCCCCAGTCGATCCAAAAGGTCTGCAGTATGAGGAAGTGGGTACACATCTGAGACGGTTACCTCATTTAATGGGCGATAGTCAATGCAGAATCGAACGCTCCCATCAGGCTTCGTCACAAGGTGAGGTTCGCACGCCCAAGGACTTCGAGATTCCGGATAACACCCTTCTCCAACATCTCTTTGACATTCGCTCGTAAGATCTTGAGCTCCTTTGGTGACGACGCCGAACAGGTACCTTGATTGGCCTAGCTCTCCAGTTGGAATAGGGTGGCGTGTCGCAATCTTGGCCCCAGATGACAAGTCGAAGTTGAAAAGATCAGCATACTCCTTCTTGAGTTGATCAACAACTACAGCACGACGATCATCTGATGGATCCAAAGAAGGAAAGGAAGAGCATGAAGGGAAAATGGTTGGAAATAGGGTGAGACAAAAGTGATGGAAGCAGAGGTGGAAGCAGATGGACGAAGTGGAATAGAAGTAAGAGGAATGGAAGAAAGACGAGGGAGAGTCAAACAAGGGGGAGACTTTTCAAAGTCACACTTGGCATGATTGCGAGTTAACCAATCCATACCAAGAATAAGGTGAAAAGCTTGACTCGGCACCACCCGCAAAGATTGAAGCTCGAGCTCACATCATCCACACGAACAACAATGTCCACTTCATCCCGCGAACAAGCATGAGTATGTCCGTTGCCGTACAGAATGAAGACTGGTTCTACCGCACGACGCAAATGAAGGCTGCAACGTGTAGCAACAGATTGAGAAAAGAAACAAACTTGAACCTGTATCCACCAACACTGAAAGGAAAACAGGATGTGGCGTGTGATTAAACGAGCTTGAAAAGTGAAAACCGGATGATTTGGTGCCGAGTGAACCCCTTGATGATACTCCCGAAAGAAAGATGGAGGGTCACTAATTTATTCGCACGAGGACCCTCCTCTACTCGTGCGATTCGTCGTTTCCCGGAAGATCCACCGCATCACAACCTTCCACTGCAGCAGCACCAACCGGACGTTGTTGACCGTGGCCTCCATCCTGGAAATGGGGGACGCCAATCGGGAAATTGTTGACAGCGCCGATACGTGTGTCCAACCTCATCACATGCCCAACAACGAACTGCACGTCCACGTCCTCGTCCACGGGCCCCACCTCAACCCCATCGGAGCAGGTCCATCCCCAACATGAAGTGGAACGAGAGCACGTGAAGGCGCAAGTGGGAGAGGTGACGACTCATATCGTTGTGCCAGCCTCAAAGCATCATCAAGAGTCACTGGAGCTAGTGCATGCACAAGCCCCACAAGGTCTTGACGAAGTGCTGGCCACAACATACCTAACTTGATGCGTTCCGACATGTTAGGTTCTGCACGCAGCAAAAGGCTTCGAAAGCGAACACCAAACTGCATCACCGACTCAGATGGCTCCTGACGAATACGATGCAACTGCTGAAAAGCATCATCACAGTCGTCCGCATGCCCAAATGCACGTTTGAAGATCTCTGGAAGAATATTCCAATCTCCACGAGTTGCAACGTCCAGACCATTGTACCACTGCAACGCCGTCCCTTGAAGACAAGTAGGAAACTCGCGCAAACACTGAGCACCGTCCCACGAATGATATGTGGCAACCACAGTGAAGTGGTCAAACCAATGGTACACATCATCTCCAGGATTTCTGCGAAAGAAATCCGGCCGGACACGGGGGTTTGCAACATGAGTAGGAGGAGTACCCTAGACTGTGAATGCTGCCATCAACTAGAATAATTGTTCAGTTGCATATGCATGGCATCTAACAACTGCATAAGTAATTGCTCCACAAACAAGGAATTTGCTTATTGTGGATCCATGATGAAGAAAGATAAAATTTACAAGAAAGGAATAGACTTAACAATGAAAAGCTAGACCTAAGAAGACAAAGAAAATTAATAAAAAGAACAAAATCCAAACTTTGTAGTGACAATTAGAGGTGCCCCTCACCTCCACCAATGTGAGAGTTCGGAATATAAAAATGTATATATTCATTAGTTTAGAAACCTTAACTTATATACAAGAACGAGTGATTAAGATTAAATCCAATCCGACAGTTATTAAAATCCACTATGCTAATAATAATAATATGTGCACATGCAACTGTACACGTGGATGTTACAACTTCAGTTAATTGATTCCTTAAAATATGTGGTGGAATAGTTTCGTATTAATAACTTAATTAATTAGAAATGTTGGAATTATGTTTTATATATACATATGAATTATCTAGTACAGACCATATATTCTAAAATATATGCATTTGCAATACATATCAATTTTATATGCATGCATAAATGCATTCCTTGATACGTAGTAATTCGGAGTATATATATATATATATATATATATATATAGAGAGAGAGAGAGAGAGAGAGAGAGAGAGAGAGAGAGAGTATACAAAATTACAGGAAAAACATAATAGAGGATATATTACATATGTCAATATGTATTATTTGATAAAAACATTATTAAAAGTTTTAATTATTGAACATATTCATAATCAATTTCCTAAAGTACGGATATTTTATATATATGTGTGTGTGTATGTGTGAATCTAGTCCTCAGTGTGGAATTCATGCAAAACCCCCAGAATCTCGTGTTCTGGTAATAACAATAATAAAAAATCATATATGAACACACCCATCGACAACAACACACAGAATCTGTTGTATTCTAAACATAGTTTAAGTTGGTAAAGAACTTGGTTCATGCGCGCTGAACATATTCCCCATACGCATTATACATATAGATTTAATATGGATGTAAATAACATAGTGAAACTTGTTTTATTATTATTATTATTACTAATTTTTATCACTTTCCATGTCTGCGACATGTATCTCTCACTACCCCGATCTCTCCTTGAGTGAAGGCCAGTTTGATATTCTCATTGTCCAGCAGAAGAGTGACCTTGAGCTTTCCAGGGGCAACCTCTTCGAAGGACCACTTGGGCAACACCTCCACTACCTGGAACGGATCAACCAGCACAAAGCAGAAGTAAACATCTGGAATCCAATCCACCCCGGGTTCCATCTCCACAAGATGACCTCCATCCTTGACAACAGCTCCCTCATTCCAAGAGTATACGTGCTCCTTAGGAAAGTGAAGATGATGGAAGTAGCCAACACTCATGCCAGTGCCATCAAACACAATCCTCCCTGCTGCACTTGAAGTGGAGAAATCCTTGGCCAT
Organism: Selaginella tamariscina; assembly: GCA_003024785.1. NCBI lineage: Eukaryota > Viridiplantae > Streptophyta > Lycopodiopsida > Selaginellales > Selaginellaceae > Selaginella > Selaginella tamariscina. Next base: position 60,256 of record PUQB01000876.1, on the reverse strand, counting down.
CCACTGTAGAAATGTGCACTTGGGCTGCTCATCACAGAAGAAGTCTTCAAGTTTCAGCCCGTCGCTCATTGGTAGCACACATTGTTCATTGTTCTCCAAGAAAGCACTCGTAGACTTGGACAGGATTTTCAGCTGCATCGGGCACTTGTCGTCCTCTAGGAGCTCCTTGAAGATGGGCATGTCTTCTAATACCCCCTTGTACTCCTTCCACATTCTCAGGAAGCAGAAGGGAACCAAGTCATACTTTTCGGCCGACTTGGTGACCTCCGACTTGGTGGTCTCAGCCCGTCCCTCGGGTTGAACAGGTTGCATCCATTCCGTGGATGTGTGCATGTTCTCGTAAGCCTTGCGAACCAGGTATTCGTCGCAGATAGCCAAACACGGCTCCCTCTCACCAGCACCCAGTCTCGCTAGGCCCGACTCAACCAGTTCCCGGATTTCAGCTTTGTGCCAATCTTTGAAGACACTAGGGCCTCCTCCCAACACGGAATGCTTGAAGCAAGCCCAGCCGATGGTAGCCCGGCAAGCCCTTGACGAGGACGCAATGCTCTTGCAGAAACTAGTCACGTCAAGGACACCATCCTCCGTGGTGGTATAACCTTTCTCAATGTACTCTGCTGCATCTCGCAGGTTGACGTCCCTCGACAGCATCACCTCCAACATAGAGACCAAAGGCGTGAACCTGCCTTTGAACCTCTCAAACACACAAGTCCTCATAAAGTCTGCTTCGTCCTCGCTCATCTTTCTCAGCAGCACCTGCTCACTGTACTGGATTGCCTCGTCTGCTGTGTGCCAACATCCCTTGGCAAACACTTGCACGATCTTGTTCTTGCTGTAGTTCTCAAGCAATTCACGGTCGCCAGCCGCCCCAGAAAATACAACTCTGCCACCAAGTTCCTGGAAAAAAGCTCCCAGTGCTCTTGCCAACCCCAAGCCCACAAGGTCATCCCTGTCACTGAAGCACCCGTGTAAAGCCATCCGGCATTGCTCAATGTCGTCTATCACACAAACGGGCATCTTACTAACAACTGAGGTAAACCCCTCCGTCGGCTTCCAGTGGTCACGGAGCTTATCCTTCTGCTTGCAAATCTTGGCCAAGAAGATTTTGAACACGTCTCCTGCTTCTCCAACTGGTGTACCATCTGAGTAGACTAACGCCCTGCATGCCGCCTGTAGCACCAGCCACTGCCTGTCACTCAGCCTGTCTCTGCAGTACTCGTAAATCCTCATCCTCGCAGCCAGCAGCAGCTTCATTTGGTCTCCAACCTTCTTGGAAGGGAGCGAGTATGAATATGAATGATTTTGTCGGCCATCTGGCCTAATCGGTCTGAGCAAGCCCGAAAGAACCTCCGTCACCAAGTACTCAAAGTCAGATGATCCCCAGTGCTCTTCTGATTTGCGAGCAGTCAAGTACAGGCCACCTCTTCCTCCCTTGCTACACAAGTATTTGTAAAGCAGCCTTGTCTTTCCAGAACCATGTCCACCCGCAAGCATGACCATTGAATTTTGCAGCTTTTCTTCTAAAATTTGGAGGACACCCAAGTTCTCCTCAGTCTCATCACCCAGATGACTGAGGAGCAAACATGGCTTGCCTTCACAGCTCACAACTTGTGCAACACCCTTGTACTTGACAAGACTCAGTTTCCCACTGGCATAGTCGTCCAACACCTGCTTTACTTCAACTGGCAGCTCAAAGTCTGGCTCTTCCGTCTTCTGCCTCCTCCAATTATTATCGAAGGAAGTCTCGTACAGCATCTCCTCGAGCTTACTCTTCAAGGCATCGTCATCTAGCCCACTAAAGTATCTCTCTCCTCCCATGTTCTGCAGCCTAAGCAGGAGCCATAAAACGTGGTCCTCCGGCTTGTCAAAGAAAATAGTCCTCAGATACCAATTTGGCTGCGATGCCTGAAGCGAAGGTCAACACTTTGTCGGCCCACGACTTGTGGTCCCAAAAAGCAACAGTCGAGTCATCCACAACGAGTGACACCACCACCGTTATGTCATCTTCCTTCCATCCATAACGCCCGAGCAGCATGAGGATCTTGGCCAGAGCTTGTGGAGAAGCTCCATCTCGAGCAAGGCCACTGGACACTACAACCACCTCCTCCAGCGTCCTGCTATCGAAGAGCCCGTCGGTTGCACAGATGACAATGTCTCCTGACTGAACCGGCACCTTAAGCACCTCACCGAGCATGACAGGGTCCATGGCACAAGGTTTATCCTTGGGTCTCTGCGAGTTGCAAACCTGGTAAGGAAAATTGACGCCAGCCGTCTGGAAAGTGGACTTGGCAAGCAGCTTGCCATTCCGAATGACCAAACAGCCAGAGTCGCCCATGTTTGCAATGTGGAGGACGTTCTTGCCGTCTGCCAAGCCTCCGGCAAGTAGCACTGTCGACGAACCAATGGACTTCGTTTGCCGCGTAGCCTCCGCCATCACCTTGAGCAAACCATTGTCTTCGTCCTTGACATGTGGCTTCAGAGCCAGAATTCCTGCACTTGGTCATCAGCTCCCTTGCAAAGTCACCTGCATCGATGCATTCTTCTGTGTACCAGGAACCCACGCCATCGGCAACCCCAACCCAGTCGCTGCCGATGAAGTACGCATCCTCGCTGCGCCTGCTCCAGCTCTTCGCTTCTGCGGCTGCTCCCGACCATAGGAAAGTCATTGCTCGCTCCTAAACCCTAGCCCTAATTCGTTGGAAACCTAGGTCTAAATCCAACGCATTATATTATAAGAGTTAAATTTAGTTTCACAATATAGATGTTTATATTTTTATAACATATACATATACATATATATCTATCTAAAAAAACGGCTTAGAAAGTGGCAAGAGCAAGAGCCGCCATGGATGGATGAGCTAATCGAAGGTAACTACATATACGGAGTATATATTCATAGAATATATATATATATATATATATATAAATAAATAAGATAGATAGAATAGATAGGTATTCAGCTTATTATGAAATATCATTTAATGTTATATAAAGTTGAAGGTAGTTATTCAATTCTTATCGAATCAAATTTTGGTTAAACTGTAACTTATATTCTCTTATATATGTACGTATATATAAGGTAACAAATATATTTAATTCTTATAACTACTTGTTTGTACGTTGTGTATTACGAATATTATCTATTCCAATTATTTACTTGAAAATTTATATATGTGTATATATATTAAACATATGATTGAAATATCTTGCATATGTTATTTATTTGATCAGTTCTTTGATATAAATAGTATGTATATATGAATTAAACTGTATTAAAATCATTGGATCGCAATATATTATGTATTCATAGTATATATTAACTGTTTTACAGGTTTGCATCTGTACTGCAGCAAGATACTTAAGTCCCCCAATTTTAACGCTTTACTCCTTTCTTTTGGTGGTCTCCCGGGTAAGCTGAATATATATATAGAGAGAGAGAGGTATATACATATTATATATGGAATATTAATAAGTATATGCCTCAGAGTTTGACTTTTACGTGTATACATATAAATTTAATATATGTATATACTATACACACACACACACATATATATATATGTATGTACAGCTCAAAATATTAATAGTATTACTGTATATTCAAAGCGTAATATATAATATACTGTGTATATTATTATTATGATTTTGGTGTCATGGGAGGTGGGAATAGCCAGATGAGTCTTATAAAGCATAAGCAACTGAAACACAAAACTTCGAAACATGGAGTTGAAGCAAAGCTCCAGTGGGCCGTCCCATCCGCTATAACCTTACATAGTCTGTCCCCATTGAAAGTCCCTATTGCAAGCCTCGACGACATAACCTGTGTCAGCAGCGACAGATTCACTCCTTTATAAAGTTTCAATCTTCACACCCATATATATATATATAATTCAGAATAGAGACAGATAGAGAGAGTAAGCTACAAAGTGAGAAGTTAGCTAGGATAGAGGCTTAACCTGGTCTTACTTATACATATCACAACATGAGACACCTTAAGCAGCAAATTAATACATGAACACTATCATTACACACACAGTACATATGTAACAAATTCCTCCAATGTATTCAAACCTAAAGTTAAATTTTTACTTAAAGTTAATCTAATATAATGATCCTATATATATATTCAATTTGGTCTTTGGATGTCCTCCATACACTCCTTGCTGAAGGCACCTCCCCAAGTCTGCCAAATCCACTTCTAAGCAAACATATTGTGTGTGTATTACTATATGATAAATATATAGTATATAATTATAGCGAAAATTATTAAATATATAATAATTAGTTATAATGATATATGATTGATATATAGAGTATTATATACCAATAATATATATAATCTTGAACCTACAATTAGCTTAACTTGCAGGTACCATATAACTAGTAATAAATATTCTTAAACATATAATTAATATATATATAAAGGAACACATTAACAAACTATATTATATATACAGTACGTATGAAGCGTGTATATGTGTATGCCGTGTGCCTGTATATTCGTGTTTGTGTTTGTTTGTGTGTGTGTGATACAAATAATTTGACTGTGTGGGTCTGGGCGTGCGTTCGTGCGTGCGTGTGTGCTGTGTTTATATGTCAGAGTGATCAACGTGGGGACGGAAACTTGAACCACGGTTTGACCGGAAAATGTCAGTGTTGTCACTAGCTCTTGTTAATCTCCAGATCAGTGGCTTCGTAATTGTGATTAGTGCGAATGGAAGCCTTTGCTAATCTTGCCATATCCGCTCCAGCTTTTGAACTGTTTTCTTGACTATTTCCCATAAACTCCTGCCAGTCATCAATAAACCATGAGCACACACGCATGCACACACACATATCTGATGTGCGTTGTGTCTCTGTGTGTGTGTGTGTCAATAACTATCGTATACGCATTTTTATTTAGGAGTTTAATGTTAGTTCAGATTATTCAAGAGCTTTGCTACATATCATTAAATTCATATTAATGTAATTCACACACACACACAAACACACCTGAAGCATCTCCATTAAGTTTGACTGGCCTTTCCCAAGCTGCCCACCGATAGAAACCAAGTCCTGAACAAGAACAGAAATATTATACTAGTTATGTAGGGTTACCAGTTACATATTGTATATATATTTAACACTATATTATATATTAGTCTGTATGTGTTTGATATATATACTAAGCAATAATTATAAGTTAAATATGACATTTATTGATTATAATATACTATATTAATTGATTGAACAGTTAAGATTAACAAACCTCAAGGGACAGCGACTTCGATTTGCCAGTTATCGGAGTTTCTTATCGCTAATTTCTGGAAAAAGTTGAGTTTAGTTTACGTTCCGGTACCGGTTTTTTGGTAGAGCCTTTGTCGGTTTCACCTATTTTACCAAACAGCATCGTTTTTAATTATTATATATTATACTTAACATTTAATATTATATAATCGTATTATTATATAGCTATATATCACGTATATTTATATTATAACTGTACTAAGAAAAACATTATATTTTATATTATAACTGTACATAAAAAAACAGATGCATGAAAAAGGCCATCGATACATATGCGAAAATTCAAAATTAGAAATTTATTTTTATTAAAGTTTATAGTTTCAGGTCATAACAATGGGGATCAAAATGCAAAGCGAGGTTGACTGTGGTTGACGAGTCAACTGGAGTCAAACGTGTCTTACCAGTTCTTTATCGGATACCGCAAAGTTGCAATGCAGATCATTATATTTATTTTTTATATGTTACAAATAGGTTTGCTATGTATTTTTATATGATATTTTTTCATTTAAGATGATAATGATAGTGACAGAATATGTGGTATATATATTTTTTAAATCATATAAACTGTATACATAATAACTATACCATTTCTCGAATTGGACACTGTAAAAGAATATAAGAATAAGCTAAAACATCAGATTATATTTATATGACACCATACGCATATCCATATATATATATATATACAATATTACAAAGCATATAATATTGAAGTGGCGTCAATAACAGACAAATGAATTACGTTATTGTTTTACTAGGTGAAATAATAAAACAAAACGTTAAATAATTTTTCATTTTTTTAAGTTAAACTTAATAATTTTTTTAATGCCCTTTTCCTTCAAAAAGTTATGTATACACACACAAACATATTTGTGTGTGGGTGTACATACATGTTTACATCAACACACACATATTATACACATTCAGCCATATATAACAATTAAACATACAACCTTATTAGAACTTGTCTGTATAAAAGTGCCGCATATATTGACTATTTGTGTGTGTGTATATAACATATTATTAATCTTCATACAGACACAATATTAACAATAATAATATATAGATTTGTATATACATAAACATTCAAACATCACCTCACTAATCTGTTTTAAACACAAATTAAAATAAGATTTTGTTCAACCTGCTTTCAGTAATATACTGATGATAGTCTAAGAATCTGATTAGTACATTCGTTGTACCTAGTATATGTTTACTTTGGTTTTATGCTGTCGCTAGAATAAATTAAAAATTAATTAAATCGAATAGTATGTAATATAAATAAAAATTATCTTAATTTTCTACTACCAATTTTCTAAAGTTCTCTTATGAATTTATTTCTGCATAAAAATTAAATTTAAGCTATTATTATAGTCCACATTGCACACCCACGTGGATCCTATTTGTAAGTATACAGCAAAAACCATCTCTTCCCTTTTCTTTTCTTTTTCATTTTTTTTTTTTTTTTGCAATTTTTAATATTTCTTCTTTTGATGGTTAAGGTTTATTCTGGTAGATCTAATATAATGTGGTTATAATTATTATATATAGCTAATTATAATTGTGATATGTATAACTTAAAATTATAATAATTTTTTTGTGAAATATACTATTTTACATTAAATGTTTTGGTCCTATTTAGTTAAGAAATTTTTTAAAAACATATTAGGATATACCTTATTTATTTACATTATTAAATAATTTAAAATAAAGTAATTTCATAATTAGATGAAGGCAAAAAAGCTTATAGTTGTCAAGCAGTGGCATAGTATACAATAATAAAGCGTGTTTATACTTAACAATATGTAAATATTTATATGTTATATAGCTATATATATACATATATTTTTGACGAGTTATGTACACAGAGTATATGCATACCTCTCTCTCTCACACACACACACATGCACGCACACACTGTCAAACTGTAGACTATATAATTGTATAATATTTTGTTTAACTGTCGTGTGTGTGTGATATATATTTAGCTCTGTGTGGTCAACGTATGTCCAGGATAAATATATCTTGGATAAAATTACACAACTTTTTAGTTAAACATACTCGGTTCAACCACGTCCTGGATAGAATTATAGTATTTAAGTAAAAATCGTATAGTATATATTATTAAACTAAGTAGTTCAATGTGTATGTAAGCATGTTTAACTAAAAAGTTGTGTATTTTCTTCTAGGATGCACTAAATCCCTCTTCTAAAGCTGTTGGAGAGCCACCATTGTTCTTGGCAGCTTCAGCGTTCTTCGCATTTAAAGCGGCTATCTTTCAGCAAGGCAAGAGAGTGGTATACACGCCTGGTTTAGTTTGAATACCCCAGCTACACCCCAGAATGGGAGTTTCACACCTTTGGACTATCAACCAAAGATCAGCGTTTAATAATACTATTACACATAATGATCATGCACACACCTTTTTATTATGAGTAACTTTTAACAGATTATAATTTATACTTGGTTGAGGATTTGTTTTATTAATATAAGATTATAGAGAGACCTTATGAATTATTAAAATGTTTAAATGATTACACATACATTGTTTTTTATTAATCGAATGAAAAGCCTAGGAAAATATATATAGCTCACTAATAAATATTAATTAAGATAATAGTCCAATATAGGGCTTTGGATCATGAGAGCATATTTACATGCTGTACATAGTTCTTGAGAGGCGTTTTCGACGCACACCGAAAATGATTTCCCATGGTTTGTCCCAGAATGCTATAATCCATAGCATCAAAGAGAAACTAGTCACTGCAGCCAATGCAAATGCAGGCAGCGACATAAATTCCTCAATCCTTTGCAGCATGCCATAATGAACCAACTTGAGGCTGTACCGTTCACTGTTGATAAGCACTTATGTGGTAACATTGCACCGCACAACTCGGGATTGCCTAGATAGCTGTCCAAGTGAAACGTATCAAACTGGCCACTTTCTGGAACTGGGCCTTGTAACTTATTGAAGGAAACATTGAAGTAGACAAGAAAAGTCAGCTTGGACAATGTGGTTGGAATTATTCCACTGAATTGATTATAGGAAAGTCGAGGCTCTCCAGTATTGTTAGGTTGTCCAAATTCGGTGGAAGTTGACCGGAGAGCTTGTTATGTGAGAGATTCAGATAGCGAAGACCAAAGATGTGACTCCCAATGGCCTCAGGAAACTCTCCAAACAGCTCATTTTGAGATAAATCCAAAAAGCCCATGTCCGATCGAATGGATCGATATGCCATTTCTCACCCTTTCACATTGATATTAATCATAGAATAAGCCCCCGACAACCAACGGTACCTGGACCATAATGTAAGATTCAAGTTAGATGGAAGCCTGTCAATTAGTAATTTATTTTATATTCTCATTTTCACGTATCATGCCTACTTTAGTTATAACGTGCATTTACTCCATGCTTCTTTTAAAGTTGTTATTTTTCATTAGCATTATCCTGTTAAACTAGGTCCCAAGACTCGTGGAACTCGTTCTTATGAAGGAGATGCTGTCACGACCCGATACAGGATGCATGATACATAATATGAGTTATAGGATATGCCTATAAGATATACTTACAAGATATGCATGCAAGATATTACAGGATATTCCTATAAGATATACTACATGATATGCCTAGAGGATAAGAATCATTATTTTTAGCTCATGACCAGATTAGTTTGGAGTTGTGAATATAAAGCTCTGACATAATTGTTGTACAATCAGTTACTATCAACACCAGTCTTTCTACGATTAATCTTATTTTGTCTTGTTCTTGTCTTGTTTTACTTCTTACTTCCTGCTCTTGTCTTGTTTCTCGTTCCTAGTTCTTGTTCTGCTTCCTATCATGCTCTTTGTCTTGCTTCTGAGTCAAGCTTCTTTATTCTCGGAATCCTGCTCACTTCTTGTTCTTGGATTGTGGCTTGATAACACCCAAAGTTGAACAAGGATATGGATGTGCCCTACTTAACTATGAGTACTACTTTTAGCTTAACGTGGAGGAGGAAGCTAGAAACATGCCTCAACCTTTGACCCTTGAAATATGGAGTCTAATAAGACTTTCCAAGCACAGATTGCCAACTTTAAGAATAGGCTACCTCGAAGGTGGGACGTATCCTTATCATTTAAAAGTTAGGGCAGCACAATAGAGGGTTGTGCCTTGACGACACAATGCATCACTAAAAGATTAACGAGCTCAAATATGAACCTAGGAACTTTCACTACATATCCTACTTAATATATATGATAGAAGCCCCTCCTTGTTTCCTGTTTTATAAAGTGGCTAGAACGAAATCATTTTCAATGGGAATATATTTGGTGAGTTTACCTGATGACTCATTAACCCTTAAACCCTAACTTGAGGGGTTCATGTGGTTAGAAAAACCCTAGGGTTAGGTCAACCCTAGGGGTCTTTCTTATCCCACATGTTGAATTCACCGAAATAAACCAAACATGAAAAACTAAGGTAAGAATTTTTTAGATGGAAGTATTAACTTTGCTTAAAGTTTCCTATAAGTAACTAATGATACCTGGTTGGACCATCACTAGATACCCACTAAGCGGGCTTGCTTCCTCAACACTTAGAGTTTGTCAATAGTTCGATAATAATAGTCAACGTCCAAAGTAAAGAGGAGTCATAATAAAAATTATGATAGTTACATCACTGTTTTATCAAGTTTAAATTGAAAATTAATAAGAACCTTTTAAATGAACAATAAAGTATGTTTACTCAAAAGTAATTGATTTATTCAATAAAATAGATTAATTTATAATAAAAAAGTTTGAAATTCAAAATAATAACAACCTCTTATTGAAATTCATCATTATATTTTTTAGTAGTGATACTATTCTAATGTGGTTATGATATGTGTTAATGGGTTGATAAAATTATTAAGAAACTCCATGTAAACTTAAATAATATTTATGAAAATGAGGAGTTAAAAGCATAAAATAACATTGTTCATTTTACCAACCATAACCATAGACTATAGCCTTACTAAAAATTCTATGAGGAACAATACACCCCCTTTAGCCTCAAAAAATATAATATGCTCAAAAGTGCGGTTTTGATAAGATGACTTGGTATAAAGATTACATGGAAAGCTTCTCGATTTAAGGTTCTTAGGTCCAACTAATTTTCATATATGCGTTTAGATCCAACAAATTCACAAAGTATGAGCATAAGCAATTATTGAGGCATTGCCATTTTGATAAAGGTGAAGATCTAATCTCTTAGATATAAAGCAAGAAGGATAGGGTCCATGGCAAAATCTTGATGGGGACCGAGATTGGGCAACCATAGATCTTCAAAGCATTAAGCGACAATATTTAGGTTGATTCAAAGTGCAATTTAGATAGCATAGGTTCATGGAGCTGATGTGTTCAAGACATGCAGCCATCAACAATCCACAAGACCTGTCTTTAAGAAAAGACATGGTGCAAAAACATTATGGCTTCTTATTCCCAACACATTGGTGCATTTGAGAACCCAAGACGCACACTCCTAGTGTGACCACATAAAAGAGTTGCCAATAGCATACTGTGTAGTTGGTTTCCATTTTCAACATCATAAATAAAGGCATTATCATACTACAATAGATCATTTTTAAATTAAATATATTGGAATTGGATACATAAGGAAGGTTTGCATAGATTAATGATTTTTTACTCAAATGGATCAAGCCTTCTCCCTCACACTCGCACCCAACCATTCTATTGCATTTCCAACGTACACACACTTGGAACAATAACACATGAGATATCAATTTCATTAAACAACAATGGGTGGGAAGGGAACTAAGCACACCACAATGTTTGACAAGGTCCTCATTGCACTACGTTAGTCAATTATGTTAAAAAAATTATCAAATCATTATAATCCTAGGCATGATCACTAACACTCTTAAGCATGCTCCTTAACATTTTGTTTAGGTTATATGACACACATTTTGTCTAGGTTATGTATGTCATATGTAGGGAAATTTAATTTAAAAAACCTTTGGGACTATGAAAACAACATTTAATTTATATTTAGTTTTTAAATTTGAGAGGGTTTTAATTTAAGTATGGGCCCAACGTGGGACCACGATTTCAATTTAATTTAAATAGGGTTTAATTTACACATGTTTAATTTAGACAAGTTCTATTGTATAATGAATGCAACATACATTACTATATAATAATATACATGAATTGGTTTATGTATGAGTCTATGCCTATAGATTTCTCTCCCTCTCCAAATAAACTTTGTATTAAACAATAGATATCTAAAGGTTCACCAACGAACCTCCAGCTTATCCACATCTACATCAAAAGAAAAAGCTTTTTAATTTGGAAGAGGACGACACCATATCCTGTGTACAAGTGGTGGAGATATCCAATAATGAAGAAAAGAAGATGCAAAATGATTAACACCAACGAGGATAACAAATTATTTACAATTGTGAAGTAGCCAACATGTACTATGATGCATCATCTGAATTGGTTACAAGATAGCCCATTTGAAGAAGAGACTACATGCACATAATTTATGTCTTAAATGAGGAATTGAATGCAATTGAAGAATCTAGCCAAGGTCTATTGTCTCACCCATGTTTGTCTAGTGCAGCCTTAGATATGTATGTACTCATTTTTTAGAATTAATGAGGTCTTCAAGTTTCTATTGCTTCTTGTAAAATATGACCAACAAAAAAGAAAATCATTTGCATAGATTACACAATGTTAACTAGCAGTTCATGAAGTACTTGAGTTGATCACCATTTAAGGTACCTAGTGATTAATGCCACATATGTGTTAAAAAAGATGATACCCAACTCTGCTTTTGAACCAAACAAATTAAATGAGCATTAAGAGCATTTAATGACCAATGTTGCTTGCGCAATTCAACATGGTGACTAATCTTATTATTAAGTGAACAAATGTTGACCAACACTAATATCGTATGTTAGCATGGTAATCAACTCTGCTCTTGAACCAAACAAACTAATGAGCTTTAAGAGCATTTAATGACCAACGTTGCTTGTGCAATTCAACATGGTGACTAATCTTATTATTTAAGTGAACAAATGTTGACCAACACTAATATCGTATGTTAGCATGGTAATCAATTCTGCTCTTGAATAAAAAAACTCATGAGTAAACAAGATTACTTGGTAACCAACATTGTTGGTGTAAGTTAGACATGGTGACCAACCCCACTCTTGAATAAGACAAGATGGTGACTAACACTACACATGAACATTATAATGATGACCAACTCTATTCTTAATGATCGTTTACACCAACCTGGTGAACAACAATGCTCTTGAACAAGACAACTTGGTGATCAACATAAGTAGTGGGTGACCAATACTTAAGCATCACCAACTCCATAATTGAACAATGAAGTGACTCTCTTATGTGGGAGGAAGTCTTGATGTTGATGCTAGTATATGCCAATATTAAAATATTCTTAAAATATTTTAGGATAAGGAACTGATGATTCAGATTCAAATCTAGAACTAGAGGTCCATATTCATATTTATATTGGTGGTCTAGGGATGCTAGGTCCTATATAAAGAAGACTAGGGTTAGGGTTTTAGTATTCCAGTTTAACATCAATTGTTGGCCGATCTCTTGTAATACTGAGCAATTAGTATTATTTTCTTCTTTCTTTTTTTTCACTAAAAGATTCTATTCGTTCTCTATTATAGGCTTTGGCTTTGACATTTTGAACTGGAATACCTTTACGCTAGTTGTGTTCTAATCATACTAGGATAATGACTGAAATCACTCAACAAAAATATGCATGCATGTTGGAAAGTTACAGGCAAGAAAATCAATGGCTAACAAGTGAAAATTAACGGTTGATGATGAAAAAATATGAATTTATAAGGATTAAGGAATGGTAGGATCAAGAAGGTCAAAAGTTGGTACAACAAGTGATCAAATCATAGGACAAATTCAGTTATTACAAGGCAAGCCTTCACCACAAGAGCCTAGGTTAGTTTGCTAAAAAGGTTTGATGGCACAAGATCCTATTTTTATAGGTTCATAAAAAGGTTTGCCTGGTCATTTGGATGAACCCTAGTCACTATGCAGATGATCATTCAAAGGTGGATCTAGTCAGATTATTACTCATCGGCATACTCAAGCTGGTTTGTACCTTTGTTGGAGAAAAACTCACCACTGTTAAACAATTTTAAATTGTTCATTTTGGAGTTTAAGCACTATTTTGGCAATGTTCATATTACAATTAATAAGATTTGCCAACTTCAACATGGTAACCATTTAGCATCAATATACGTGCATTAGGCATGTGACATGCCTTGGGATGAGGAAACTCTAATTAATCAATTCCACCAAGGGCTTTGTAAGAATGTCAAGTACCTCCTTATGACATTTCACGAGGACCCAATAAGTCTCTCTAAGGCTATCAGTTGTGCTGGACAGTGCAATAATCATTTATTTGAGCATTGCTTAGAACAATTTTAACAATCTCATTCAAGGAAATTCACTTATGCAACAACAGTGGCTTCACCTTTGATAGCACCAATGGGAAACTATGGACATGCTCCAGCCTAACTCAAGGACTAGTCTCCATGGAGTGCGAGGTCACTCAAGCTCGATGCCAAAGTCCCCTGACCCCAGTTGAAAAGCAACGTTGTAGGCTCAATGGTTTGTGTCTTTATTGTGGTGGCCATGGTCATGTAGCAATCAATTGCCCAAACAAGCCGAGACACATAATCAACTATGTTCACCCCGTGAATCCTCAACCCATCATGCTCAACCACATTTGCCATGAGAGTCCTAAGCCTTTGAGTTGAAACAACAGTTTCAAAGTTCTTAATAAATTAAATGAGAAGTTAAATATTTGAGTCCAGCCAAAATAAAAACCATTGGTTGGACAATTCCAAGTATGAGGAGTCCTTGCAAACAACTGGCTTCATTTCCATTGTCTTGAAGCTAATAGATCATTTGTGGCACAAGCTGAGCTTTGCATGGCTAGGGGTTGCAAAGTCGTAGCATTGACTTTGTTAAACTTTGGAGCCAATGCTTTGTTTTATGGATCGCACCTTTGCACATCAACACTCTATTTCTTTGAAGAAGCTCATGTATCAAGTTCAATGTCTTTATTATGGATTCCTTGTATGTGGCATCATGTGCTATTATTGAAGAGTCTAAGCCTATCCATGTGACCTTGGGAGATACTTCTTGCATGATCTCCTTTAACATGATCAATAGTCTTGAGTATCTAGTTATCCTTACACTATTGTTTGAAATGCACAATTTACCATCGATTGGTGCAAGCAGTGTTTCAATTCTACCAAAGAAGGTAAAAATTTAAACTCTCCAAACCAACTTGGAGTCCCTGCGAGTTTGCACGATCTCATTGAACAAATTTATTCAAAAAAGGTAAATAGGACCCTTCATCAATTTTTGTTGTAACCATCACCCCAACACTCGAGTAAATCTCTAATCCAACTACCAACTAAATATAGCGAGTTTGATGATGCCTTCAACAAGGTCAAGGCAAGTAAACTCCTGGAACACCAGCCATATAATTGTCCCATGGAAGGTGCTGAACCCCTTGGGGTCTTATTTATGGGCTTTCTTCAACAGAACTTAAGGTTTTTTAAGGGCATACATTGAGGAGAACCTTTTTACCAAATTCATCCAACACTTGAAGTTTCCAGTTGGTGCACCTATTTTCTATGTCAAAAAGAAGGATAGTTTATTGCATTTGGTAATGGATTATTGTCAACTCAACCAAGTAATAGTATGAAATAGGTACCCCTATCATTAATATTTAGCTTGTCGGAGCGTCTTGTCAAGGCCAAGTATTGCACCAAGATTGACCTTTGAGGTGTGTATAACTTAGTCAAGATCCACCCAAGGGATGAGTGGAAGACTGCATTTTAAATGTAGTATAAACATTTCGAATACACAATGATGCCGTTTGATCTCACTAATGCACCAGTTGTCTTTAACAAAAGCCAATGACATCTTCCACGAATTCTTGTACGTGTTTGTGATATTGTACCTGGATAACATCTCATATATTCCAAGACATTGGAGGAGCATGAAGAGCATGTTCAGTAGATACTGTAGAAATTACAGGACCATGGCCTTTATGTCAAGCTTGAGAAGTGTAGTTTTAAACAAGACTGTAAAGTTTTGTCGGAAGGAGTTTCAATGGATCCTGTTGAGCTGAGAATTGTGCTGGATTGGCAGGTCCCACGGTCTGTATGGGATGTTTAGTGTTTCCTCAGCTTTGCTAACTTCTATCACAAATTCATTAATGATTACTCCAAAATTGTGCTACCACTCACCAAACTCACACAAAAGAATAAGTCGTTCGTGTGGACACCGAAGACAAATCTGCCTTCAATGCCTTGAAACAAGCCTACCTTTGCTCCGATATTGACTCACTCAAATCTTGAAAGACCTTTTGTCAATGAGGCTAATGGATTAGACTTTTTATTGGGTAACATTTTGTCTCATGTTGGTGAAAATAGTCAACTCCACTTGGTAGGAT
The DNA here is from genome assembly GCA_003024785.1 of Selaginella tamariscina. Classification (NCBI taxonomy): domain Eukaryota; kingdom Viridiplantae; phylum Streptophyta; class Lycopodiopsida; order Selaginellales; family Selaginellaceae; genus Selaginella; species Selaginella tamariscina. The sequence goes on along the minus strand of PUQB01000876.1, from coordinate 44,463 downwards.
TTCACTCCCGCAAGTTTCTCGCATCGGAGATTAATTATGAAATACATGACAATGAGCTTTTTACTATTATGGATTTATTTAAAGAATGAAGGCACTTCTTGAAGGGTTTGCTACATCAAGTAATAGTTCTACAATGACCATAAGAATCTCATGTACTTCTAATTGGCATGAGTTTTGAGTCATCGATAATTTTTGTTAGGCCTAATTCCTAACATAGTTCAACTTTGTCATCACGTATTAACCAAGTTCGTAACAAGGTAAAGCAGATGCTTTATTCGGATAGTCCTACTTGGCTCCTTGTCCTTGTGACCTAGCTTTTGACCAACATCAGTAAGTTCTTATGGGATTAGATCGACTAAAGCTAATGGTTATTGAGGTGTTGCAAGCTCCAGTGGATTCTAGTGTTCTTAACATGGTTTGTGCAACATTACCAACATATCTAGTTGCTCAAGATGTTTTGAACCATATTGTTCTAAACTAAGGCTCAAGTTCTAATTCCTAATATAACTATGGTGACTACAATTAGTTCAAACTCTATGATAGGTTGTTGTTCTACAACAATCTTATTTATGTTCTAGATGGCCCATGTCATCTTTAAGTGTTGCAAGACTGTCACAATAGTTATGTTGCTACATTTTAGTACACACAAGAAATTCAAGTTGTTTACTTTAAATAACTTTGAAAGTATGTAACAGACTTTATATGCACTTGTGATGTTTGTTGTTGGTCCAAAGGAGTTGCTTTAGCCATTGTAAATTCCAATTAGTCTTAATTTTCATGGACTTTATCATTGACCTTCTTTGATCTAAGGGGTTTAATGTGGCTTTGATTATGGTGGATCAATTCTCCAAGATGGCTCATTTTCTTATATGCACTAAGTCCATCACAAATGAAGAGACAACAAAAATAGTGCTTAAGGAGGTTTTTTAGTTACATGGTCTACCAGACGATATTGTCATTCTCAATTTGTTACCAAGTTTTAAAAGTGACTATTTTATTTTTTAAACATTGAATGCAAATTGTACTCAGGGTATCATTCACAAACCAATAGTCAATCTGAGTGGACCATTCAGACCTTGGAGTAGTACCTTCGGTGCTTTAGCAATTACTAATAGGACAATTAGGTTGAACTCTTGCCCCTTACAAAATTTGCATATAGCAACTCAGTGCATGCTTTTATAAGTTAGTCACCATTCTTCGTAGTCCATAATCAGCATCCCTGTGAGTCGTTGCATGCTCGTGTTGATATTTTGGTCAACCCATTAGCAAAAGATCATCTCAACCACCTTCAAACTATTCATAAGGAGTTGGTTTATCATCTTCACCATGCCCAAGCCTCCTACAAGGTGTCACGACCCAATATAAGATGCAGGATATAGGATACAGGTTACAGGATATGCCTATAGGATATACCTACAATATATGCCTGTAAAATATTCCTACAAGATATACCTACAGGATATGCCTATAGGATATACCTACAAGATATGCCTATAGGATATACCTACATGATATGCCTATAGGATATTCCTACAGGATATACCTACAGGATATTCTTACAAGATATGCCTATAGGATATACTACAGGATATGCCTAGAGAATAAGGGTCACTATTTTTAGCTCATGACCAGATTAGACTCATGACCAGATTAGCTTGGAGTTGTGAGTATAAAAGCTCCGACCTAATTGTTATACAATTAGTTACTATTAACACCAGTCTTTCTACAATCAATCTTGTCTTGTCTTGCTCCTGCCTCCTGCTCTTGTCTTATTCTTGTCTTGTCTTGCTTCTTGCCTCCTGCTCTTGTCTTGTTCCTGTTCCTAGTTCGTGTCCTACTCCCTGTCCTGCTCCTTGTCCTGCTTCTGAGTCAAACTTCCTTATTCTCGAAATCCTGCTCACTTCCTTGTTCTTAGATTGTGGCTTGACAATTTGATAGTAACTCTTTCATAGCTTTTCGATTTTCAGCTACTTTTTTTTCCTTGATTCTTCTCCTTCGTTTTTCTCCTTTTTTTCTTTCATAGATCATGGCCGATTTTGAGCAATTTCAACGAGCACCAAATATTGCTTCATGAGCTAGCCACTTTGCGCCAAGTGGTCACAGATCTGCAAGGTTCCACCAACGCGGCGCATGCAGCTGCTGATGCATCCTCCAAGGCTGCTGCAGGCTCTCTCTCAAGCATCCGTGATTTCCTCTACATCGAACACTTCTTCGGAGCCGAAGATTAGCATGCCAAAAAGTTCAATGGCAATCGTGCCGATTTCCAAGGGTTCCTGAATCAGATTAGGCTTTTGATCCGCATGCAACCACGCCGCTACTCGACTGATGCACAAAAGGTTGGCCTTTTGGCATCCCTACTAGTTGGATCTCCACGGGCTTGGGTTGCCCCTTTGCTGGAACGTGACGACCCATTGATGGAAGACTTTGAAGGTTTCGTGGCTGCCTTTGAAGCTTGCTTTGGAGATCCCGATAAGTACCGTTCCGCATGCACGAAGTTACGAAAGCTCACACAAGGATCTCGACCAGCTTCCGTTTATGCATCCGAATTTCAGCAACTTTGCACGAACATTCCATGGGACGAGACTGCATTGATTGAACACTTCCGTTTTGGGTTGAGGGATGATGTGAAGGACCTTCTCCTTTCGTTACCGGATGCCCAAACATTAGCGGAGATCATGCAACAGGCCGTTCGCTGCGACAACCGCTTGTTCGAGCGTCGTCAGGAAAAATCTCACAGTTCCTGCAAACCAATCCTGCAGCTGTGGTACATACTTCTGCGACACCTTCTGGAGTAGTTCCTATGGAGGTTGAGAAATACAAGCGTGGCCCACTTTCGCTGTGAGAAGCAACGTCGCCGCAGTGAGAATCTATGTTTGTATTGTGGTGAAGCAGGACACAAGGCGGCGGAATGTCCTATTAAAGCCAGGAAGTTCAAGACGCGTGAAGTTGAAGCTGAAGTTCAGTCGGAAAACTTCAATGTTCACTTCGTTAGGAGCCACGAAGTTGGACGTAGGTGCAGGCTCCATTGGTGCTGCTCATACCATTCCATCACTCAAGTTTCCTATACACATTCATCTCAATAATCGAGAGCTCAAGGAGTTTGCCCTGTTAGACACTGGTGCAAATGCATGCTTCATGGATGACACTTTTGCAACTCAACATGGCATTCCGATGGTGAAGTTGAAGCGTGCAGTTCCTGTAGAGGTGGCCGATGGATTGCTTCTGGCGCAGTTACCCATGCTACCAAACCTCTCTCTTGCAGTCATGGCGCATTCAACTGTTCAATTTCCTTCAACTTGATCAAGACTCGGTCGACTCCCATCATTTTGGGCATGCCATGGTTCGTTGTTGCAAATCCTCAGATCAACTGGAGGTCTAGGACGTTCACGTTTTCCTCTCCGGCAACCAGGACCAATCCTGTACCTTCCTGTGTGCAGAATACATCCTTAGTGTCTGAGGCAGTACAAGCTACAGGATTGACCGTGCCTGTTCCTGTATCAGTGTTGAAGACTCCTCCTCGACAGGATCCACCTCCTATTGGTTCGTCAGCACACTCACAAGTTCTCCTCACTCCTGTGCATCGGACTTCTGTACAGGATTCTTCCAATCCTGTACACTTGTCAACATCCACACATGTTTCTCCCAATCCTGCCTCTTTTCATTACTCTTCTTCTGTTCCACCCCCAAGATCCTTCCTCTTTTTCAATCACAGCTCCCTCCTTCTCCTCTTCGAGTTCTTACCACTACCATGCATGAACTTGCCACTGATCCTGCTCCTTTTCATCTTTTTGCCTTCCAAGTAACTCCTACGTCCTCTTCTACCTTTCCTGTATCTGATTCCCCTGTTTTTCAATCTCCTTCTCCTGTTCCTTCTTCTTCTCCTCTTCTTCCCTGCCATCCAAGTATCACTCCTTTCAGAACGTTTTTGACAAGCACAAGGCTGCAGTTCTTCCTGTTCACAGGTCCTACGACTGTCCTATCGATCTTGTGGAAGGAAAGACTCCACCGTTCGGACCGATTTATGCACTGTCACCTACAGAATTGGAGGTTCTTCGTCAGTACATCGAGGAAAACTTGGCATCCGGCTTCATTCGTCACTCAAAGTCCCCTGCAGGAGCACCTATCTTCTTTGTCAAGAAGAAAGATGGGAGTTTACGTTTGGTTGTGGACTACAGAGGTTTGAATCAAGTCACCATTCGGAACCGGTACCCGTTGCCATTGATCCCGGAACTTCTCGATCGGCTGCAAGGAGCAAAAGTGTTCACGAAGATTGACTTACGAGGGGCTTACAATCTTGTACGGATTCGTCCAGGCGATGAGTGGAAGACTGCCTTTCGTACAAGGTATGGACACTTCGAGTATACGGTGATGCCTTTCGGACTTACCAATGCCCCAGCCGTGTTCCAACACATGGTGAACGACATCTTTCGTGACTTCTTGGACCAGTTTGTGGTAATCTACCTCGATGACATTTTGATTTTCTCCAAGGACCAGGCGGCTCATGACAAGCATGTACGACTAGTCTTACAGAGGCTTCGCGAGCATGGCCTGTATGCGAAGTTGGAGAAGTGTTTCTTCGACAGGGATACTGTAGAGTTCTTGGGCTACATCGTCTCTCCTGCTGGCGTTTCCATGGACATGCACAAGGTGAAGACTATCGCGGAGTGGGAGAGGCCCAAGTCTGTACGAGAGTACAATGTTTCCTTGGCTTTGCAAACTTCTACAGGCGTTTCATACAGGACTTCTCCAAGCGTGTACTTCCACTCACGGAACTCACCAAGCACAGGAGTGTTCTCTTGGTCCGACAAGGCGAACATGCATTCACAACACTCAAGAACGCCTTCACGACAGCTCCGATTTTAGCACATCCTGATCCTTCTCGTCCCTTCTTCGTTGAAGCAGATGCCTCGGATTTTGCAGTAGGATCTGTTCTATCACAAGTTGGAGAAGATAAGTTGCTTCATCCTGTAGCTTTTCACTCTCGTAAGTTCCTTTCGGCGGAGATCAATTACGAGATTCATGACAAGGAACTCAAGGCCATTGTGGATTCGTTCGAGGAGTGGCGGCATTTCCTGGAAGGTGCTGCGCATCCTGTACAAGTTCTTACGGATCACAAGAACCTGGAGTATTTTCAAACGGCTCGAGTTCTCAGTCGGCGACAGGCTAGGTGGGCGGAGTTCCTATCACGTTTTGATTTGTCGTCATCTACAGGCCTGGTTTTCAAAATGGCAAGGCGGATGCATTGTCTAGGCTCTTACCTTGCACCGACCCCGGGCGATCCTGCATATGACTGTCAAAAGCAAGTGTTGTTAGGTCTGATCGACTTCGGCTTGTTGTCAAACCACGATCCAAGAACCAGGAAGAGAGCAGGATTCTAAGAACATGAAGGCTTGACTCAGGAACAGGACCGAGAGCAGGACGGAACTAGGAACAGGAACAAGACAGATCCAGGAGCAAGACATGATTAGGATAGGATCCGGGAGCAAGACAGGATCTAGGAGTAAGACAGAAACAGGACAGGATCCGGGAACAAGACAAGAGCAGGACATGAAACAAGAGCGAGACAGGAGCAGGACAGGAAACAAGACAAGAACAAGACAAGATGAGATTGATCGTAGTAAGACTGGTGTTGATAGTAATTGATTGTACAAACAATTAGGTCGGAGCTTTTATGCTCACAACTCCAAGCTAATCTGGTCATGAGTCTAATCTAGTCATGAGCTAAGAATAGTGTCCCTTATCCTCTAGGCATATCCTGTAGCATATCCTATAGGAATATCCTATAGGTATATCATGTTGCAGGCATATCCTGTAACCCATATCCTGTATCTGAAATCTTACATTTTGTATCCTGTATCCGGAATTCTGTATCCTGTATCGGGTTGTGACACTTGCAGCACTACAAGTTCATCAGGTTCCAGCAGATTCCACACTCTTACAAGACATCCGTTTGCAGTTGGCTACAGACGACTTGGTAAGGAATGTGTTTTCACACATTAGTCCTAACATTGCAAGTTCCTCTTCCTCTAGTTCCCGTACAGACTACAAGTTGTTTACCATACAGGAAGGACTCCTGTACCGGGAAAGTCTCATGTACGTTCCTGTTGGTGTTTGCAAGACTTGTGTGGTACAAGATTGTCATGATACCCTGGCTACAGGACATTTTGGTGTGGCTAAGACAGTTGAGTTGGTGACTCGTAACTATTAGTGGCCTGGATTGCGAGGTTTTGTAGACAAGTTTGTACGGAGTTGTGACACCTACAATAGGTCAAAGATGTCTCGTCATGCGCCCTCTGGTCTTCTTTGTCCTCTTTTTGTTCCTTCTGCTCTTGGAGATCCATTTTTATGGATTTTCTCACAGATCTTCCTCCTTCTCGTGGATTTGATGTAGTTCTTGTGGTGATTGACCGTTTCATCAAACATGCTCATTTCCTACCATGTCACAAGACTGCTACAGGCCAGACAACCACTGAATTGGTGATCCGCGAAGTATTCTGACACTATGGTCTTCCTGAGAGCATTGTTTCTGATCGAGGCCCACAATTCATGTCCAAGTTTTAGTAAGAACTTCTCTGGAGTCTACATGTTAAAGTGAACCTTTTTCATGATATCATCCACAAACTGATGGGCAGTTAGAACTACGATTTAGACCTTGGAACAATATCTTCGCTGCTTCATCAGTTACCAACAGGACAACTGGTTGGACCTTCTTCCAATGGCGGAGTTTGCCTACAACAACTCCGTTCACGCATCTACAGGCTAGACACCTTTCTTTGCTTTTACAGACTACCATCCACGTTTTGACTTTCTCCTCCTGCTTCTCCTTCTTCTGCTCCTGCAGTACAGGATCGTCTCCAGCATCTTCGTCAGGTACATGAGGATCTTCGGGTTTATCTTTAGCAGGCACAGGAATGGTACAAGCGTCATGCTGATGCTCATCGTCAACTAGCACTTGCATACAAGATTGATGATCTCGTGTGGCTTCTTCGTCGGCATATTTGCACCAACATGCCTTCTTTTAAGTTGGATTTTTAACAATTGGGCCCTTACAAGATTGCGACTGAGGTCAATCCTATAGCTTTCCGACTCGAGTTACCATCTACGGTGAAACTTCATCCTGTGTTTCACACCTCTTTGTTGGAGCCGTATCATCCTTCTTCTCTTCCTGGTCGTGCTTCTTCTCCTCCCCCTCCTGTGGTCATTGACGGTGAACCTGAGTACGAAGTTGCAGCCATCCTTGATTCTCGTCTTCATCACTGCCAACTTCAATACTTGGTGAATTGGAAAGGTTATTTACCTATCGATCGCACTTGGGAATCTGCATCCAACTTACTCCATGCTTCTTCCAAAGTTGCTGCTTTTCATCAGCGTTATCCTGCTAAACCAGGTCCCAAGACTCGTGGAACTCATCCTTAGGGAGGAGGTGCTGTCACAACCCGATACAGGATGCAGAATACAGGATACAGGTTACAAGATATGCCTATAGATATACCTACAGATATGCCTATAAGATATACCTACAATATGCCTACAAAATATTCCTACAGTATATGCCTATAGGATATACTTACAGGATATTCCTATAGAATATGCCTAGAGGATAAGGGTCACTATTTTTAGCTCATGACCAGATTAGATTCATGACCAGATTAGCTTGGAGTTGTGAATATAAAAGCTCCGACCTAATTATTATACAATCAGTTACTATCAACACCAGTCTTTCTGTGATCAATCTTGTCTTGTTCTTGTCTTGTCTTGTCTTGCTCCTTGCCTCTTGCTCTTATCTTGTTCCTGGTTCCTAGTTCATGTCCTGTTCTTTGTCCTGCTTCTGAGTCAAGCTTCCTTGTTTTGGAATCTTGCTCACTTCCTTGTTCCTAGATCGTGGCTTGACACAAGATAGTTATTGATCAACATCGTTAAAATGCCCTTGTTTTTCGACTCCTTCAACATAGTTTATAAACTACTTGATTATGTCAAAATCTTGATTAGTAACGCCTTGGCCCATTTTTAATCATTAATAAGGTTAATGAGGTTGTGTTCTATCTTTAACTTCCTCTTACTATGAAGATCTACCCTATCTTTCATGTGTTTATCCTTGAAACCATACACACTTAGTAACATTCTCAATCGTACCGTACCACTGCCACTACCTATTGAACTCGATGGTGAACTCAAATATAAAGTCATTACTACGTTCCATGCTCAGTACTTGGACAAACCTAAACCCAACTTTGATTCGACTCATGGAACTCGCTGCTGAAGAGAAGGTACAATGTCATGAACCACCAGAAATTTAATATACCAAGTTAATGCTAATGCCAACACTAGAATATTTCTTTAAAATATTCTAGGATAAAGAACTGTTAGTTTATATTTAGATTTAAAACTAGATATTAAGATTTAAACCTATACTGGTGGTTGATCCCCCGGCATGAGCACAAGTAAAACACCATACCATTGTACACCAATATAATAACTCAAACAAAAAGTTAAACTCAAACATTCTTAACATTGTACGAGTGAAATGATAAACCAGCTTAATTCTTTAGGTGCACTCTTGCAAGAATGCTATGCATTTTTTTGCATTGTTAATCTCACATGCGACTGGTGTTGCAATGGCCAATCTAGTGTTGGTGGCATCTTAAAGCATCCCACAAGATCCTTCCTCAAGTGCTTCTTAAAAATCTTAGTTGCAACTCGTGAATAACACATTCTTATTTTTTATGTTTCTTGCATGATTATAAATTCTCGCTTTGCAACACTGTAAGTTCTAATCTATCTTGCCCCTTCTCTTCTTAACTTGCTCAAATTGTAAAACATTAGCGAGTGTGGTCGTTCATATGGAATAGACTTTTTATACCTATCCTGAAGATTTTACAAGCGTTGCCTTGCTTAGTGACCGAATTAATTTTTTGAGTGGGAGGTGAGTCACCACTGTCTATTTGACTGAACACATGCCTTCACGTCATTAATACAGTTTCTTGTAATCCCTTAAAAAATAAATTGTGATTGATTTTAATGTTTGTTGAGAGGCTTTCACATAATCTCCATGCCAAAGTCATTTCCACACAAGCCTTCAGTGAAGCGTACATGTCATATCTCAAACGTCTTATGAAAACCCACTTAAACATATCATACAATTGAAGGGGAGTATTGTTCCGGCTATATTATAAAGCTTATATTTGCATGTATACAAAATTTATAAATTATACATTTACGAGTTTATCAAATCATTATGTATCAAGACATACTGTAATATGTTTTATGTGTAATATGTATTATATTTAAAAATTATATTTTATATATTATTATTTAATATAATAATAATTTATTTAAATTTACTTTGTGTGTGTGTTAGATAACTTTGTGTATTGCATGTTTATATGCATTTCATATACATGCTTTGTGAATTTCTTTATGTCTCTTTTAATAATTAAATTAACAATGTATCTATCTATGATATAACTTTATGGCTTAAGTTATAAGTACAAATAATTATTTAAGTCATAAAATTAAAAACACACTATAATAAGAAGTTATATAATATTAATGTAATCACAATTCATACTAAAAGGCATACTACAGTAAGTTTTAATAACTTTAGATTCATAAACGTATAATTCGATATACATCTTTATTAGCATATGTTCTATAGTGTGTGAATATGTGTGAACAGAACACGGGCATCTTGTGTTATGTGTATGTGATGTAGTATATTTTCTTTATAATCACGGGTATATTTGTGTTCATTCATACACATCACATGTACACGTGTTCAAAGACATAATACACAGTTTATTTAATACTTAAAAAATTCATAAAAGATAGATACGAAGAAATTGTAACTGCCATTCATCAGTAGAAGGGTCGCAAGGAAGTGGCAAAGTCCCATAGTGACACTTGTCAGTGACAGATCGGATTTGCTTACAAATTTAAGAAAGCTTCCATCACATTGATTTGTATCAATACAATGGAGGACAAGGTATTCTCGTGTGGTATACTATATACGTGCGTGTGTTGATTATGTATATATGTATAAAAATTATGATTTGATTAAAATTATATACAGGTAGTTGAAGTTGGGGATTTTCCAATTACACTCTCAAAGGAGGAAAAGACGTCTGAGGATCAAACTACACAACAACACATGGAAGAGGGTAAAGAATACATATACTGTCAAATAGTCCTATATAGACATAGAAAATCCATAATTGAAGTATTGACATCATTTAACACGATTTATTGTAATTATTTGAGATAATTGCTAAATAAATAAATATACACACACACACACAATTGTATGTATGTATGGCATGTGTGCTCACGCATTAATACTTAATTACTGTTAAAGGTCAGAAGAACCTAAAAAAGGAGAAGCTGCCAGAGGTGCGCGAAGATCCAGGCAAGTAGATTAATATATAAATATATAAAGAATATATAAAAATATTATAATATTTAACTGACAAATTTAATATACTTGAAGATAAACAAGGCAAGAAGAAGGATAAAAAGAACGTCTCCGAAGGTTTACCATCGGATGGTAATTACAATAATATATTAGCAATAATATATATTTTTCATAATATTTTATATTTTTACTTTGGTCCTAATGTATTTATTTAATTTGATAATTAACTTGAATATGTTTTTAATTAGGTAAGAAAGATAATAGTAAAGAAAAGAAGAAAAAAAAAGACAAGTATTCTGAAGATTCATCGTCAGATGGTAAGTGCATTATTACAACGTAATTTTATTCATTTTATATATTTACAGAAATTAATTTAAAAAATTAATTATATTATTAATACTAATAATATTATTAAAGTGGACAAAAAGAAGAAGACAATAGACTGGGAGCTATATAAATTAAGCAAGAAGCTGGATAAGATTAACTTAAAAATGGGGAAGCTTACCAACAAGAAGGAAAGCGTTCTAAAGCGTCTCGAGTATGTTCTACATAAGAAGCAGCTTGAACTCCAGTTGCAACATGTGGATATTTGTAAGGTTCAGTTAATATAAATAAAATGTACACAAGTGTGAATAACTTGTTCTCGCCTCAATATCCTACGAGTGTGTGTGTGCGCGCGTGCGTGCGTGTTTACGTAGAGTTATAGTTCGTATAGAAGTGCTTGTATCTGTATTACTATATACGAGGAAAGTAGAAGGGTTTGGGCAAGTAAAAGTATAGAACGTTTAACTGTCCAAATAGCTAAAATACACTAAACAAAACTAACTAAATATATTATATTATAAAATATGCACAAACTGTTAATCACAAACACCTAAGTTGAGTTTTAAGTTGGTTTCACATTTAAATTAATATTTTGATAAATGTTTAGAATATTTAATATTTTGTAACTTACATTAGTTATGATTTTTTTAGGATATTAACAATTGAAATTGTATATGAAATACAATTAAAATAGACTAAGATGTGTAGCCAAATATTAAGTGACCTATATGCATTGCCATATAATATATATTATAATATCAGGATGACTTGGTAAGTATATTCTAAGTCGTAAATGTAATGTACTCATGGTTGTACCTATGCTAGTAGACTGATCACCAATGGATGGCAAGGCAAAGTGAGGAAAAGGCTTACATAAATTGATATTTCAGAATAATAATATTATATAACTTACTTTATATATATATATATGTTTTATATCTCCTTCAATCCCACAGTTGATTTTAGTTACAACGTTCTTTTTTGTTTGATCATATCATTTATATAAATTTAATAATCACTAATTTATACGTTACTTTGACATGTGAAATTTCTTTTTTCTTATAAATTTATGCTTACATATAATTAAAAATAAAATTTTTAAATAAATATACTAGGGTGACCAAAAATATAAGTATTATAACTTTAAAAATTATAAATGATATGAATCTCTAAAAATTTTATGCACATAGGGTAATGACATTGGATAACTAATGACAATGGGTGCACATGGTTCAACAATCTATAGAAACATGTTAACACACATAGGTAAGTTACTCATTTTTACCATGTCATCACTTACGTTAACCAGGTTGAAGTCTCAGGGAGTTCATACTTTAATATATACAGTAACTATCGTGTGAGTGCCGAGACTTAATAAAAATACCTTTGTATACATGTTTTTTATTTTAAAAAACCCTATATATAAAGGAAAAGAAAAGTTTGCTCACTATACGTAAAAAAGGATTCAACATGATGAATTGTTGTGCTAGAACATTATATTAAATCAATAATTATTACCTTTACCAAATTTAGATATTTCACCTTCCATTCTTAAATCAAACCCTAGGTATTCATAAAGCTCCTTCCATCCCATTCGTTTGCATGCATTCTCCATCTCATAAACTTATAAAAGCTTTGGAATTAATAATAATTTTGTAAATATCTCTATTTGCAGATCACTTACTAATTTTATAAAATTTAGCTAACACATTTGCTTTAATACTTCCACAGGCCCTTAATTACTTTACGTTGGCAAGGAAGTTTTTAGGAACTAACACTTTCATCTTTACCAATACCATTTGGTTTAAAAGTCTTTCCTTAATTTCTTTAATTAGTATTTTAAAGAAGTTTTCTTAAAACTCAAGAGTTTCTTACATATCTTCTCAGTTATTAACCTTAACATTAGGATGCTTCTTATTAAAGATGTTGAAGCTTTATCAACCTTTTTCAAGTCTAAAATAATAGGATGCATTCTATTGTCTTGTTCAAATCAAATTAATAATTTTAAAAATTAGCTAAATTCCCACGATTGTGACATTACATAAATCTTCAACCATTATAACAAACACACTGAAAGGCCAAGCTTAGCAAGCTCATATACTCAAGAATGTCAATAAGAAAGTGTAAAATATAAACTACAATTCATAAAACAGTTGTAGCTTTTGATTTGTCAATGCTTTAAGCATGCGTTTAGAATATCACAAGCTTTTTAAGACCCAATGCTTACTAAGTTATCATATGTGTTGAATTTTCTTTATCTTTAAAAAATTGTAATTTAAAGTTTTCTAGAATGTTCAACTATGTTGAGCTCTTAAAAAAAAAAATGTAACAACTTTATTTACTAATTCATTAATTTATTTAAACATTCCTCAACTTGTTCTCTTTGCAACAATAGATACACATAGTTTTGGTTTTATGAACTACATAGTGCAAACTTGTCATGAATGAATTAAAATCATTTAGCCTTGTTGCAACCTTTGTTTTTTTTAATTATCACAGCAGTTCTATCTAAATCAAATGTTATACATTTTCTTACATCAAATTCATAAAGTTCTTAGTCTTCCATTATTCTCTAAAGCTCACAAAAAATCATTGTGACATCACATTCAACAATTCGAATCATTCCTTTATTGAGTTCCATATAAACCCCAAACAAAATCATATACTTAATGATGCTTAAATCCATTGATTCATTCCAAACCATAAATTATTTACAATTTTGTCATTATATCCAAATGAATTGATTTGAATATTTTCACAAAACTTCACACATGTTTTTTTTATTATGGTAAAGGTTTGAAATAATTATCACCCATTTAATTTATACAAAGCTATCAAACCTGAAAACTTTCTCATCAACATGCATTCTTTCCCATGAAAATAAATACATTTAAATAACTTCACCACCTTCTTTGTCTTCTCCAACAAATTTTTACCTTGCCAAAATGCATGTTTTTTTTGCATTAATGTCAGCATGATTTATAAAAACAGTTGTTTTGAAATTTACAGCTCCATCCTTGATAAACATTGTTCCATTTTAATTATCCTTTTTGCAAATAGAGTAGAAAACTCTTCTCAATTTTACATCTTGCTCTAGCCAATCAAATTCATTTTTGCACTCATTCATTTATTTCTTGTTTCTCTTAAGAATGGCTTGGTGCTTAATATTCAATTCTCATCTGACCTTATAAATCCATATAAGCAACATCAAAAACATACATTTGGAGTCTTGTCTTGAACAAAGTAATTTGTTGTAGAGTTTTCTCAATACATGAACCAACTTCATCACAAGAAGGTCTTCTTTCATCCATCTGGTTACCCTAACCACAAGTGGTGAGAATCCAATGAAAATTAAGCAACATACAAGAGGTCATTAAGAAGCCTTACTCTCTTAAATGACTAAATACTAATTAATTAAGTATTTGACTAAGTCATTTCCTGTCCATCGACTTTTCAACCGAAAAATTTCCCTCAAGTTTATCTGGAATATTTCTGTATTTTTAAAATTTTTTACCCGACACATGGTAATCGTATTTCTTGGTGTTTTTTATATGCATTTTACAATTGGAAGCATGTAAGTTTTCTGGACTTTCTCGCACACTGAATTCTAAATATAAGATTATTTAAATACAACTGAGTTGTTTGTGCCGTAGGATTGGCTTTCGCACGTGCGTGAGAATATGTCCAATACAAGGAGTGTTTATCCTAGGGTATTCAAATTCCCCTTGAGATCTTGTGAGGATATGTTGATGTTTATTTTCTTATGTGATGATTGTGATTTAGATAGGACTTACAATTCGCTCTAGATCGCTCACATATATACATTCATATTCAGATAAACAGGCATCTAAACATGTCTAAGAAGAAGAATGTCGAATCTGCATGGGAACTCCAACACAGTGTAGAGGTTTTATTAAAGAAAGACAAAGACGATCTCCAGAAGAAGTATGAACTGATCTGTGAAGTTCAAAAACAGCTACCGCAAGAGGTTAGCAAGCAGGTTATGGAGTTGTTTTGCAGACTGAAGAACAAGAAACTGAGGATGAAGATTGTACAGGAAATCTCAGATTTGCTTTGGCCATTCAAGGAACTGCATTGGGATTTCATTGAGATTGTAACTGAAACACATCTATCATATGAGATAGATGAGTCGGATGAGGAAGATGAAGCAGACGACAATGAGACAGACACAGATGATGAAGATGGTCTACGTAAGTTCCTTGTTGCAGTTAAGGAACAATTAGAGCCGGAGGCTGGCAGCAAAGTAATGAAGTTGTTCTATGCGCTGAAAGACAAAGGATTGCGCAAGGAAGCGACTCTGCAGAAGATATCGGATTGCTTCAGTCAGTTCCCAGATTTACATGCAAAGTTCATCAGGATGTGCAGGAGAATGGAAATACAGGAGAAAGAGCATGTACTTAGTTACAAAAGAAAAACACGTGAAGGTGGTTCTCAAAAGCGCAGACGTAAATTCAAAGACGACGGTACTTATAAGGTGAATGAAGAAGAACGTGAGAATAAGAGTACTTCTAATGTGCAGGGTACTTCCAAGAAGGGAAAATATGGACCTAGCTATAAGCCAATGGTACAAGATTCAGATCCGAATGGAATTCTAAACACAGAGCTTGTGTGTGTACCTGCTAAAAAGGATTACTCAACCCGATCTCGTCCACTTAGTAACTTTGAAAAGAAGATGCAGAATTACGAGAAAAAAATGAGTAACCTGGAGGTGCAAGTGGAGCTTCTCAAGTGGGTTATAAAAGAAACTAAGAAAGGTATACAAGAGACGGACATGCTCCAGAGGAAGTTGAAAAATGCATGTCCTAACCAGAAAGTGAACTTAGAGATGACACATGGAGAAGTGAATGCAAGGGCTAACACTCTTTTAGAGGAGCTACTGAAAGATCTGGAGCAGGTTAAGAAGGATGTAAGGAGCTTTTACAAGAGATATGAGAATCATGGGAAGTAGTTTCCCTTTAAGATAAAACCATAGCAGTACATAACATCTGTCGAATACTTGTATAATGAAAATTTTTATCTATAAAATTTGTATGTCAATACTTCATTGATTAATATAGATGCCTATAAATATTATTTGATATTTTATCCTCTGCCACATTGTCCTCAATGTAACAGGAGTGGGAATGTCCCCAACTAGTTTAATTAAATATAATTCATACTTTTTTGTAAACATATATCTACATTTTCTTTTATTTTTAAATCCTTCTTATTATTATATTGTCACTAAATAACCCCATATATCTAGAAATGATTTATGTAAATTAAAAGTTAAAGTGATTGATCAAATTAAATTAATAAAGATGTTTTTAGATTTGCATACGGAAGAAAAGTTAAATTTAATGTCTTTATAAATGTGTTTAAATAAAGTATAAAGGTTCAGTAATAATTTTCGTTTTATAAGCTAGTAACAAATGTAGAAGTATAAGTTAGTATAATAGCATACATTTTTCATGGTTTTTGTAATTTGATATATATACATGTGCATAATATGTATACATTCAAAATATGCATACATACATATACATCATAATTATATAAAAGATTGTTTTCAAGTCTATAACCAGTTCTTATACATAGTAGAATAAAAATCCTATACCCATATACCCTAAAACCTTGTAGCTTCATTAATACAACCACATTAATAATTATATATACTCAAACATCATGTACTATAATTAAAATACAAGTTTGTCACCCTCACTCTAATATTAGTTTTTTTATCTCATAACATTTATCGTTATAATATGTTATTGTATGGATATTATGAGCCAACATGAGCTCATGGTCATTTACAATATTTATATAATTAAAGATGATTTAGATTTTATAAAAAACACCTAACATACCCCACATTAACTCATTATTACAAGTCTATTCTCGAGTGAGCCACTCATTAGTAAGTGTACATAATCAAAAGCATGTTTTTGAGTTGTTTTTTTTCATACATATATGTACGGTAGAGGGGATATTATTTAGAGCTGGTACTTCCGTACAAACCGTTTGGGGCTAAGGCATTTTTTAGAAGGTTTGGAGATGGATATGAAGCATGACCTAGTTGTGCCATTGTTGCAAGAATAAAGGAGAGAGGTCATGGGGTTTGTGAGGGCGAAATTAAGGAATTAGGTTCATAGAGATTCGAGCAGAGATTTTTTGCGTGATGAACTCTCTCCTTTCTTAGAAAGCAATAGGGCATTTTAAATAGTGTATATAAGGCTAGGGATATAATTTTAGAAAATTGTGGAGTGTGTATCAAAACGGTAAGAATGCTTATACGGGACCAAACTTCAACCCCGGGGAGTTCACATCTTAAATTGGTTTATATGATGTAAGTGTATAGAAGGGGTGTTTTAATAAAGTTTTTCTGCACGTATACGGATGGAAAAAATACAAACGAAGGTTATGTATGTATGGAGGGGTCTCTTAGTCGGAGCTGAATTTGAAGGTGAGAGCCATGGATTCAACATGTTTAGTGTCCCTAAAGGTCTGGTGTAGTTAATTATTTTTTTCTTTGTTAACGAATTATGTTGAAGCACAACTAAAAAAACCAAGGGAAGCTTATTTGACAATGTAGATTCAAGGGGTTTAAAAGATGATTTGTCCTCCCCTATTTTGAAGTGAAGGGGTTATTGTGAAGGTTTTTTTTCCCTTTGTATATAGGAGTTTTTTGAAATAAATAACATATATACAAAGGTATTTTTTATTAAGTTTCAGCTGTCACGACCTGATACAGAATATAGGATACGACCTACATGATACAAGATACAGGATATGGGATATAGGATACGACCTACATGATACAAGATACAGGATATGGGATATAAGATATGCATATAAGATATACCTACAGGATATACCTATAGGATATACCAACAGGATATGCTTACAGGATATACTTATAAGATAAGGAACATTTCATGCCTAGATTAGTTTTTGGAGTATTATTTTTAGCTTATGCCTAGATTAGCTCTTGAAGTTGTGAGTATAAAAGCTCCGACCTAATTGTTGTACAATCAGTTATTATCACAGTCATTTTACGATCATTCTTGTTTTGTTCCTTATTCTTGCCTTGTTCCTTACTCTTGAGTCAAGCATTTTTGTTCTTATCATGCTCTTCGTTGAAGTAGATGTTTTGGACTTTGCAGTAGGTTCTATCCTATCACAAACTGGAGAAGACAAGTTACTCCATTCTATAGCCTTTCACTCTCGTAAGTTCTTTTCGACAAAGATCAATTACGAGATTTATAACAAGGAACTCAAGGCCATTGTGGATTCGTTTGAGGAGTGACAGGGTGACAGGCTAGGTAGGCAGAATTCCTATCACGTTTTGATTTTGTCATCATTTACATGCCTGATTTTCAGAATGGCAAAGCAGATACAGGCGCTCTTACTTTGCACCGACCCCGGGTGATTCTGCATATAACTGTCAAAAGCAAGTGTTGTTGGGTCCTGATCGATTTCGGCTTGCGGCACTACAAGTTCATTAGGCTCCAGCAAATTCAACACTTCTACAAGGCATCCATTTGTAATTGGCTATAGACGACTTGACAAAGAATGTGTTCTCACACATTAGTCCTAACATCGCAAGCTCCTCTTCCTCCAGTTCCTGTACAGACTACAAGTTGTTTGCCATACAGGACGAACTTCTATACCGGGAAGGTCTCCTATACATTCCTGTTGATTTTATAGGACTCGTGTGGTACAGGATTGTTATGATATGACATTTTAGTGTGGCCAAGATAGTTGAGTTGGTGACTCGCAACTATTGGTGGCCTGGGTTGCGAGGTTTTGTGGAAAAGTTTGTATGGAGTTGTGACACCTGCAACATGTCGAAGATGCCTTGTCACGCGCCCTCTGGTCTTCTTCGTTCTCTTCCTATTCCCTCTGCTCCTTGGAAGTCCATTTCTATGGATTTCCTTACAGATCTTCTTTCTCGTAGATTTGATGCAGTTCTTGTGGTGGTTGAGCATTTCACCAAACATGCTCATTTCCTACCCTCTAACAAGACGGCTACATGCCAGACAACTGTTGAGTTGATGATCTCCGAAGTGTTCCGACATCATGGTCTTCTTAAGAGCATTGTTTCTGATTGAGGCCCACAATTCATGTCCAGATTTTGGTGAGAGCTTCTACAAAGTTTACAAGTTAAAGCGGATCTTTCTTCAGGATATCATCCGTAAACTGATGGACAGTCAGAACGCACGATTCAGACCTTAGAATAGTATCTTTGCTGCTTCATCAGTTACCAACAGGACAACTAGTTGGACCTTCTTCCTATGGCAGAGTTTGCTTACAACAACTCCGTTCATGCATTTACAGTCTAGACACCTTTCTTTGCTCTTACAGGCTACCATCCACGTTTTGACTTTGCTTCTCATGCTTCTCCTTCTTCCATTCCTGCAGTACAGGATTGTCTCCAGCATCTACATCAGGTACAGGATAATCTCCGAGTTCATCTTCAGCAGGCATAGGAACATTACAAATGTCATGCTGATGTTCATCGTCAACTAGCACCTGCATACAAGATTGGTGATCTCGTGTGGCTTCTTCGTAGGCATATTCGCACCAACATGCCTTCTTCTAAGTTGGATTTTCAATGATTGAGCCCTTACATGATTGCGGCTGAGGTCAATCCTGTAGTTTTCCAACTAGAGCTACCATCTATTATAAAACTTCATCCTGTGTTTCACACCTCTTTGTTGGAACCGTATCATCCTTCTTTTCTTCCTGGTCATGCTTTTACTCCTCCCCCTCCTGTGGTCATTGATGATGAACTTGAGTATGAAATTGCAGCCATCTTTGATTCTCGTCTTCATCGCCGCCAACTTCAATACTTGGTGGATTGGAAAGGTTATTTGCTTATCGATCGCACTTGGGAACCTGCATCCAATTTACTCTATGCTTCTTCTAAAATTGTTGCCTTTCATCGACGTTATTATGCTAAACTAGGTCCCAGGACTTGTGGAATTCGTCCTTAGGGAGGAAGTGCTGTCACGACTCGATACATAATACAGGATACAACCTACATGATACAAGATACAGGATACGAGATATAAGATATACCTACAGGATATGCTTACAGGATATACCTACAGGATAAGGGACATTACTTTTAGCTCATGCCTAGATTAGCTCTTGGAGTATTATTTTTAGCTTATGCCTAGATTAGCTCTTGGAGTTGTGAGTATAAAAGCTCCGACTTAATTGTTGTACAATCAGTTATTATCAACACCAGTCATTCTATGATCATTCTTGTTCTGTTCCTTGTTCTTGTCTTGTTCCTTGCTCTTGAGTCAAGCCTTCTTGTTCTTATTACACGGGACCCCATTCTAAAAATAACAGCAAGAAGTTATATTTGAAAATAACATTTATAATTTGTGATTGTAACAAGAGGTGAGAGAAATTATTTTTTGTTTAACTGTTATTGTTTGTTATTATTTATAACAAATAATATGTGATTTGGGAGTATGGAAGTGTAAACAAGATAAAATAACATGTTATTTTTAATCTGATATGTTTTTTAAATAGGGCTTGTATTTGTTACTTATTTGAGTATTATGTTTTAGTTCTAAGTTTATTATTTACATATATCTTTTAGTTATGTTAGGTTTTTAGGTATGGCACCTGCGAACAAGGTAATTTGTCAATGCAAGTTGTGTCGAAGTGAGGAATGTGGCTATAAATTGGTTCCTAGACCAACAAGGGATTATGTCAGAGTTTTAACCCAAAGGGCCAACACGTGGCAACACGTGGCTGCCAGGTGGCCATTTGGCGTCATCACCCTGTGTGAGCAACGCTAAGTTTCCCAGAACAACCCCAACGACCCCTAGGGTTAGACTCTAATGCCCAAGTGGACAGGAGACTTAGGGTTTAGCCTAAGTCTCCCTAGAGTGTCTGCCCCCAGAACCCTTGAGGGATAACCCTAGTTGACTTAGGGTTTAGCCCTAGAAGTCCTAGACAGGCTCATGCCCTAACCCCATCAAGGAGACGTGTGTTCCACACACACCCCTGGACAGAGCTAAGGCATCGTCACTTACCCCTTGAGGAATCACCCTATCCGGGAGTACAACCCCTTTAGGGCGACAAGGGGTACCCTGAACCACGACTAACCCCTAAGGGTTTGAGTGGCCAAGTTATACCCTAGACCTAGGGTTAGTACTTAGTGAGGACACGAGTGTGTGCCGTAGGCGGACACGAGTGTTCTGCTAAGCAAACTCCCTAAGGCTAGGTTTGGGATAACCCTAAGCACATGACCTTGCGAGTGCCTCACAAAAGGGCTCCTGCTAACATGTTTAGGTTGTTCAACCCTAGAAATCCAAGGAGAACTCTCCCCTAGCCAAGTGTGCCTAAGCACACCTAGTTATGAGACCTAACCTCCCTTGAGCAGATGCCCAAGGCTTAGCACCCTAGTGCAAGCACAAGCATGTCTATTTGCTAAAGTATCCAACCCCTTGGCGACAAGCCCATGACATAACCCCAAAGGGCGTGCCTCAGGCGTTGTACCATGTGACGTTTAGCCAGTGTCACATCTCCATGTGACACTGCCTTCCCCAATGTGGGCTATCATGCCATAGCCCTTAGATTCAAGAGTTGCACCAAGTGCCACAAACGTGGCTCCTAAATGCCGACTCTAGAACCCCTCAATGAACCCTCAGGAACCAAGTAACATGAACCTGTCAAACAAGATCCCACGCTCACAGTTGGACAAGGACACGGATGTGTCTTGCTTGGCTGTGAGTGCTACACCTAGCTTGACGTGGAGGAGGAGGCTAGAGACAAGCCTCAACCTCTGCCTCTTGGAACGTGCATTCCGACAAGACCTCCCAGGCATGGATTCGCCAACGTTAAGGGTAAGCTACCCCGAAGGTGGGACGTACCCCTGGCATCTGGAAGTTAGGGCGGCACAACAGAGGGTTGTACCTTAACGACACAAGCTGAAGCTTGCACCGGCAAAAGAGCAACGAACTCATTCATGAACCCAGGAGCTCTCCTACATATACTCTACCTTATTTATGTGACGGAGCCCCCCCCCCTGTTTTCCTATATGAGTAAGTGGGCTGGCACTGAAATGCTAGCCCTTAGAGAAAATGAGTTGTCCAAACCTAATCCTAAACCTAACCCCTAGGGGGGGGTTTAGGACGTGGGGTTAGGGCAACCCTAGGGTTAGGTCAACCCTAGGGGTGTCCCTAACCCTTATTTTGACAAGCTATACTTTGTGAAAACCCCTAACCTGGAACGTCAAAACGGGGGAGAGTTTTCTAAATGGAAGTGCTAGCTTCGCCTAGAGTTTCTTGCAAATACCTAACGACACCCGCCGGACCATCACTAGATACCCAAGTGCACTATGCGGGCCTGTTTCTTCTACATCTAGGGTTCGTCACATAATCCAGTAGGTAACAACAGTCTACGTCCAAAGTAAAAGAGGAGTCATAGTAAAAACTATGACAGATTTATCATAGAAAGCGCGACAAGCAATTGTTGCATGTAGCATCTTCAAGAAAAAGGTTTACAAATGTTTACAGGATTTGTAGATGTCAACTTTGTAAAGCTAGAAATCCTGAACTAGGTGGGGTGCAATACTCTAGAACAGGATATGGGCAGCATTTGGTTGCGCGGATGTTAAAAGAAAAATACTTCAATCAGCAAACAGGGGGTGCCTTACAACAAAAAACCACAGGTTCCATTTACAACGAAGAAACACAAGAAACATTGCCAAATACAAGGGAGAATGAAATAGATGACGACATGCATGTTGAGGTGTGTATGGAGCCATTGCCACAACAAATTGCAGTACAAAATCCATTTGATGATCCAGATTTTGATACAGTTGCATCCACAGAAAGGATTGCTGATGTGAATGATGCTATTTTATTCTCTATTCTTGACCTTGCAAGTTTGTTTGAACAACACAGAGCACCTGAAGCATTAGCTAATGAAGTCTACAAACTGCTTTTTAAAGAAGATGGACTTGCATCAAAGATAGCTTCGTTAAACAACTGGTCAGGGAAGTTGAATGGTCATAAGGTTCCAACTAGTGTGAAGACTATGAAACGCTTTTGCCGAGACTTGGGAGCTCCAGAGGTTGACAGATATGCAATGTGTTACCATAAGGATGACAAACCATATATATTTCCAAAAATTAAAGACGATGAAGCTCAAGTCACTAAAGCAAACCGGGTGTCATGTGCTTCATGTTTAAACATCCGCAAGGATGCAAAGCAGTTCATGTACATCCCTCTTGCAGCTAGGCTTCAAATGCTAGTGTCAACAAGAACAGTAGCTTGGAGTTTCCTACAGCCATGGCGAGAGAGAAAGGATTGGCTTGGAAAACATACGCATGAGCAACCTTCAAAAATGCAAGAGTTTTGGCATGGTAGCAAGTGGCGTGAGTATCAATCGTTTTTCACTCCAGGTGCACAGTGGAAACTTCCACAACAATGTCCCACCTGCAAGACAATGTTCCACTGCTGGCCAAATGAACACAACGTTGTTGCTACACGTTCAGAGAATGGAAGCATGACTTGCTCTATCTGTGGTAAACATCTTTATGTACTCTGGGGCATACGCAGAGGGTGATCCCAGAAACCTTGCCGTGATCATTCATTCGGACAAGTTTCAGGCCACAAGTACGAGAACAAGGAGCACCATGTCTTTGAACATTCAGGTGGTAAATGGTGGTAAGAACGCTATTCCAGAGGTTAAACACATGGTTCTACCAATTATGTTATTTACAACTGAAGATCTTCCAGATGGTCCTGACAAGTACGATCTTTATCTACAACTTCTAGTTGCGGAGTTGAATGATTTGTTTGTCGAAGGAACTCCAGTTCAGTATGCAATTGATGTCCCCGGCTTGCAACTTGATAGATCTTTCAACTTACGCGTATTGACACTTGCTGTTGTTGGAGACCATCCGGCTCAATGTGATATTACAAAACTGTCACAAGGTACATTTTCACTTTCCAAACTTTTTCTTTTTTAATCTTATACAATAGGCGGATTGCTACCTTGCCGATATTGTCATGTACGTTGTGAAAATGGAGGTAAGTTTGAGGATGTGTGGTTAAAGACTAGAGAACCAGATCCTCTTCGCACTCAAGCTGATTATGAAAGTTGTCTACAAAAAAGGAACAAAGGAGAAGAGACACAAAGAGAGACAGGTGTACGTGGATCAACAGAATTATATGGTTTGGTCACTACACAGGCTTTCAAGATTGTTGGTGATGTTACTATAGACGTAATGCATCACTTAGCTCTGGGAGTTCTAAAGAAGGCACATGAAAGTTGTTGGGAAGAGATCTCTTCACAGACTTCTAAAAGAATTTTAACAACCAGGTTGGAGACTGCTTTGGAGCATAGAACACCTTACCTCCGTAAGAAACGTGCTCCTGAAAATCCTACATGCAGACCAGGTAACTGGAAAGGAGATGAACACCAGACTTTCAGTGCTGTCTATAGCCTCTATGTTTTGGAAGGACTTGTAAATCCTGCTCTATGGGACATTTTACAGGTATGTAAATATGTGTTGCATGTACTTAAACTGAAAATAATATGTATGCAGGTGCTATCAGCCATAACAAAATTATTCTATGATTACAGTAGAACTCATGGCTGGAATGAAGAAACAATATCAACTGCAAGGACTCTTCTTTTTTCATGGCATGTTAGATCAAATATTGCTTTTGGAGACAACAAATCTATTGTCCAGCATATGGTTGGAGCAGCTCACATGTTGTTAGATGTTGAGCGATTTGGTCATCATGACTTGTTATGGTGCTACCGATTTGAACGCTTCTTTGCTACAGTGAATCGTATCTGCACAAACCAAAAAGAAATGGAAATATCCTTCACCAGAGCATTACAAAGGTATGCTTTCATTGTTTTTTTAAAGATTATATATTAAAACATTTTGCAGAACCTTTTTTACAAAGTTAATGAACTTGAAATCTATTGACTGTGATGGATTACTTCCTACTACGCGATGGGAAAAGCTTGTTGCATTATATTGCAAAGGAGGAGCTCCAGGTAAATTTGTTTATATTGAGAAGTTATAAATGTAACATACATGTCTTTGTAGATGGTTACATATGCGTTCCAACACAAACTTTAGCAAAGAACATACGTCTGTTTAGCAAACACACATGCTGGGATGAGTTCGTTAGCAAAGGTATAGCCATTGGAAGGTCTACCAAGAGACATGTATCAAAGGAGGAAGAAGAAGCTTTAGCAGCGTTTAGATATGAGTTGTCATCTAAGACCATAGAAAGGTACTCATCAGTACTTGTAGCTGACACGGTCTTTAGTGAGGGGGACTACATTGTTGTTGAAGCTCCAGACAATTTGCTTGAGTACATTGCGAAGCTGGAGTTTGTATTCACAGCAAACATTTGTACAGGGACGGTTATGTTCTTTGCAGGTGAGTACATGCGGTATAGTGTAGTGGATGGAGAGGTTGAGGTTGACGCTGCTACCGGGATGAGAATTCTGCACAAAGAAGTTGAAGGATTTGATTATAGCAGCATTCTACCAGTGTCCAAGATACTTAGAGAAATATGTGTGCTGCCTTGTCGTGATGGTAAGAGACCAGGATATAAGATTGCAATGGAGACAAGAATAGCTGAACTGCCAAAGGCACTGTTGAAGCTTGGTAAACCTGGCATTGTTCCAGTCTGGCCTAGAGATGGAGAAGTTGTGGAGATGTACGCTCCCATCGGTGAAAAATGGTATGCTCTTATTAACACTGTTAATGTTGAAGACAAACAAGTATATATTACGTGGTTGCAAGCACAGCAAGGGGTTCTTATTGAAAATTACAAGGAGAAAGAACCACAGGAATGGGAAAGCATTGTCAAGGTCATTCCTTGCATGGAGGCAAGACGAAGCGGAAAAAAAGTTTTTATTCCGACAAATAAAATACACTTATAATTATCATCTATAATTATTTGTAATGAAATTATTATCTGTAATAATATATATCTATAATTTCCTAGTTCAACTGAATTCACCATATAGGTACGGTTGTTATTTTATACTGTATTAAAAGTAAATGTAATTAAACGAAGCTTTTAAATAATAAACATATGTCTATTTTAAAAATTCAAATGTAAGTAAATAAAACTATTAAATAAACATATGTCTTTTTTAGACTTCCCAAGTATAATTAGAGTCTCTTATAAAGACACATTTAATGATGGTGAGTGGTGTTCAGTCGGCAGAGCGCTCTCCAAAGTATCATAAATTCTCTCAATCTTCATCTCCATCTTCATCTCCGAGCTCTCCTACTAAGCTTCTATTTCCCACTCCACCGTGTTCTCCAACTGTTGTGTTAAGCAGCCGTTCAATGTCATCCATAAGTTTGTTGGAGGAGAGCAAAGCTTGGGATAGCAAGGCTTTGTTCACCCATATCAAGCAGCATTTCCATGGTGCACCAGAGGACTTGGATAGCATTCATTCTGTTTTGGTAAGCCAAAAGATCGTGGCTCTAGCTTTGTTCACCTCGACATTGAGCACTGGGTTAAGTTGGGCCTTTGTTATGGGTCAGCTGCGGAGCTTTTTAGCATAGCGAAGAGTTTGAAGGTGGTGAACCCCAAGCAAACACCTTCCAGCGTCAACAAAAATAGTCATGTGTCTCAATCACCTACCCAAGCGTCTCCAGGGACAAGAGTGAAACGGCATTCAAAGAGGTCCAAAAGGGTGGAAAAGAAGCATAAATATGGTCTCATGGTCCGTGGGGAGGTGCCTTCAAAAGAAGTTTTATTCAAGAACTACAACTTCAACTCACACAGCGGACTTGATGCGGTTGGTTGGGAGGAACAGTATGAGCAAATGTCTGGGAACTTAAGGGAGATCCGGCTGGCATGCGAAGAGCGGTTTCCACTTTTTGATCGTGTGGGTTTTGGAAAAAATGAAAAGGAGAATTTGGCTGCACGGGAAGCTTTGGCAAAAGAGCTTGTTAGCACGGGGAAGATGCAGCCCATTGTCTTTGAAGGTCATGAACCATTTACAACTCCTGTGGAGTGGGTCTCTCAACGCATTGCAATATTCCTGCATGGGAAACGTCAAAGGCTCCAACAAACATTAACACAATCAAGGACAATTCATACTCGCTCATATACTTACAATGTTTCGGAGGTGGTTCTTGTAGGTTTCAAGAAAGTACTTGACTTGGAACACGTAGAATTCTGCCAGCAACTCTTCAGGAATAGGAGGAAGCGGGAACCATTCTTTATAAAGCGTGAGGTGCTTGTGGGACGTGGAGTTGTTCAAAGCTGGTACGTGGAATCCAACATCATAATGTTGAAGGTGAAGGTAAGTAAAGTTAGCGGCCTCAGTTCTGGAGCGTTTGTACCTCTCACGGGCTCAGAAGCATCACAGATCACTGAGGAAGTAAAGTTTTACCTTTTACATGTGTTTTCTAGATATATCTAATGTGTACATATATTTGTAGGAAGTTGTTACTTGGCCTGAATGTCTTACTGATTGTGAGATGGATAGCAACTTTCTTAAAGCGGACTGTTGTGACGATGAAGAAGTGCCAGCATCAAAGAGGCTAAAGACGAGACGTCGTATTGTGCCGGATGTAAGTAGCATTGCATAGTTCTCTTTAAAGTTATATGTGTGCACACTTGTTTTAGCAGGATGATGAAGGTGATAATGAAGAGAAACGATCGGAGAAAGAGCCAAAGAAAAAGAGTGAAGTAACAGTCACGGCCTTGGAGGTGATTTAAAGTAGTATTTTTTCTTTGTTATGTTTTATAATTTTTTTTACTAGGAGCAAGAGCAAGAGCTTACACAAGACAATGAAATGGAACATGATGATGAGCCAAAGTACATTCATGACTTGGATGACGTTGTCACGGGAAAATTTGGACCATCACCTTGGTAGCCCCTGGTATGCATGTAGTGGACTAGTCTTCTACTCGTATTATACTAGTCTTCTACTCGTATTATACGTCTACATTTCACTTTACTATTCACCTTCTTTGTCTTTTCTTGCATGGTCAAACTAGTCAACATTATTATGTTAATCCATATGATTAGTGCCTGCTTTGACCATGCACATTTTCTTTGTCTTCTTCCATGCACCTTCCTAGTCACCTTCCCAAGTCAAAGTCAAGTCACCCTCTTCCATAACCCCCATCATTTATGGGTCAAGCCCACCTTCTTCCATAACCCCCATCATTTATGGGTCAAGCCCACCTTCTTCCATAACCCCCTACCATTATTCTTATGTAACCCCCATCTTACACCCTCTCTTACATCCCTACCCTACCCTACATGCATTCTTTATATTATTTTGGGTATATAAGGAACCAAGGCTCAAGGGTTTCAAGGAGAGAGGACACATATAGATATAGAGATATAGAGAAGAGTCTCTAGTTTCTTCTTTTCTTTTCTTACTTTGTAAATAGGTGTGATGACATTATTTTGTGTGTGCTCTTATGATGAAATATAAAAATTAGTTAGTGTATCTTTCGTGTCATGAGTTTCATCTCATGTTTTCCCTTTCCTTTCTATTCTTTTATTCATGTGTGAGATCATTAGCAAGGACTACTACGATGCGCTATCACTAAAGCCATCAAGTCCCGAACATACGAGTCCCCGAATGATTT
This sequence comes from Selaginella tamariscina, assembly GCA_003024785.1. Lineage (NCBI taxonomy): Eukaryota > Viridiplantae > Streptophyta > Lycopodiopsida > Selaginellales > Selaginellaceae > Selaginella > Selaginella tamariscina. The sequence continues at coordinate 16,101 of PUQB01000876.1, read as the reverse complement.
TCCTTCGACATGTTTTTGGTGCGGTGAGCGTGGAATGCTAATGTGCATTATTTATGAATGAGCCTGAGCGTCCTTTCTGGAGAAGGTTCTTTCAACTTTCAAGGTCTCTTCAAAATCAAATATTGAAGTGTTGTTTTGAGCATCCACATGGGTTTGCTTTAAATAACAATTGGTGGTCATTCAAGCGTGGGGATTTGAAGAATTCAAGTTTGGAATACAACTTGCAATTGCGAATGTGCTTTTGAGGAGGCGAGAGGTGAATCGAGCATGGATCAAGATTTGGCACCCATGTGATAGTGGTGATATCGATGAGGCACATCGTTTGTGTATGGATCTTCCATACATTGATCCTCACATCGCAGTCGTGACAATATCTCGATGGATTCATCCAAGTCTTTGGGAATCTTGTGGAGTGTGGAGTTTGGTGAAGCAAGAGTATTGCGCGTTGTGAGAGGTTCGGTTGTGCTTGTTAATGTGGCAAGTCAACTTTGATGGAGCATACAAGCCAAAGAAGCAAGTTGCGAGTGTAGGGGTCGTGCTAACTGATCCAGTAGGGAAGCGAATCAAATTTCTGAGCCAACTTCTAGTGCTAATTCTTGCAATCAAGCGGAGTATTCTGCATTGATTCGAGGATTGAAGGAGGCAAGGAAACAAGGAGCGAAAAACGTGGTTGCGATTGGTGACTCTAAGTTGGTGGTGAACCAAGTGCAAGGTCAGTGGAAAGTGAGAAAGCCTGAGTTGTTGGTGCTTTCTGAGCGTGTTCAAGATCTCAAAAGGGGATTCGACACTTTTGAGATAAAGCACGTTCCTCGAAGAGAGAATCTAGAGGCTGACGAGCTTGCACAGAGGGGGGCATTGCCTCGTCAAAGTGACGTCTCTTCATCTACTTGTAATCAGGTGAAACCTTTGCCATTTTTACACTTGTAAAGATGGTGTCTATTCCAGTATATCATGGTCTGCAAAATGAGGATGCAGATAGGTATTTACGTTCATTTAAGCGAGCATGCATTTCGAATGGAGATAGAAGTTCTACCACTTGGGCAGAACTTCTACCATCCTTTTTGGAGGATGGAGCATTGAAGTGGTTTGAACGTCAAACTAGTGATGTTAAGGCTAGTTGGGAGAGGTTGAGTGAGGCTTTTCTAGGAGAGTATGGAAAGCCAGAGACATTGGATGAGGTTATGAAGCAATTGGATCAATTGAGGCAAAGTGAAGAAGAGAGTGTCAAGGCATTCAGTGAGCGTGTGTTGGAACTCCAATGTAAGCTACGAAGTGGTTTGGGAGTGGAGGCCTCCGAAGGACAGGAGGATGCATCCAAGGAGTCCAAACCAGCTGTGGGGATAGATGCATTGGTGTTCAACAAGTTTCTTACTGGATTGAAGCCGGTATTACGCCAGAAGGTAAAGAACAAAGAGCCTAGTAACTTGCAGGAAGCTGTGAAGATTGCTATGAAAAAGGAGGCACTTCTCATGGATCCTGATGAAGCCTCAATCTCAACGTAGCACCACAACCAAGGTTGGCACCAATTCTACAAACACCCCAAGTTGTGATTCCTGCAACCGTTCCAGTCAAATCATCTGAGTTGGAGAGTAGTATTGCCAAATTAACTTCAGATCTCAACGAACTCAAGTTGCATTTGCTTCAAGCAAAGCCAACAGGACCAAAACCTCCAAGGCCACCTAGGGATCGAGCTAATGTCACTTGTTACATTTGTAAACAACAAGGTCACTATGCCACTGAATGTCAACAACCACGACCACAGGTGACATGTTTTACATGTAAACAGGTGGGACACTATGCAAATGAGTGTCCTCAGAAACCTCAATCAACTCCTGCACCACAACAGAGGGACCAACCTAGTGTTCATTTGGTGGAGTTAACAACCGAGCAAGGTGACTTGGATCTCTTAGGTCTTAAGAGAGCCAGAGGGGAGCAACAAGTGGAGCAACCTGAACAAGTGGAGACACGTGCAAGCAAGAAGAAAAGGAAGGAAGGTACCAAGCCACGACGTAAGGTTGGTATACAGGATATGGGGATTGGCAAGGGGCAGAAGGAATATTCAATTGTCGAGGATCTAGGAGATACTCGTGCCAACATTACAGTTGCACAATTATTGTCAAAATGCCCAAGCTTGAGGAGAGAGCTTCGACAAGGGATTAGTACTCGTGCAAAGAAGGTACGTCCTAGTGGTGAGGATGAGGTGATGCGAAATGTACAAATGATAACAAGAGAATCCAATACGAATGCCGTGGCACCAATTGTGGATGTGGTAGTAGATGGAATACGTGTGCAACGTGTTTTAGTAGATGGTGGTGCAGAGATCAATGTCATGAGTAGCTGGTTGATGGAGAAACTTGGTCTCAAGTGCAACCAACCATCGAATTGGAGGATTAGGGTGGCCGATGATCGACGTGTCAAGCCAGTGGAATGATTATTGACTTGCCGATCACAGTGCACGGGATAACTACCTCTATAGATGTGCATGTCATGCAACTACGACGGGATGCACATGGTTATCCTATGATCTTGGGTCGACCTTGGCTTTATAAGGTTGATGCTAAGAATTATTGGAAAAAGGGGGAGATGACTATTGGTCATAAGTCAAGACGAGTGACAATAGCCATCAAGGAGAACACAACAAAGGTTGTAGATGAGGAGTCATCTTCTAGTGAGGAATATGATTCTAGCAGTAATAGTGAGGTGACAACCTCAGATTCTGAGAGTGAGCAAGAGGAGAAGGAATTGTATGCCCTCAAGGCGATTCCTAAGGTTGCTACGCGTGTGGAGCCTCACGATAGACATGAGGTCTATGATCAACAACTCACCCAGGAGCAGGAGGCTCAAGGAGGGGTAGTAGGGGTTGTTGAAAAGGGGCAGGAAGCAAGTAGTGGCAACAAGTTTGAGGCAAAGGAAGTGGAGCGACGAGCTCTTTTGGAGAAGATGCTTAGTTCAAGTTTGACTCCTGAGGAGAAGGAGCAATACATGAGCATGCTATTGAAGTTCCCCAAGTTGTTTGCGACATCATATGAGGAGCTTCGTCAAGTAGATATTGTGCAACATGAGATCCCACTTAAACCAGGTATGAAGGGAGTTGCACAAAAGGCTTATAGGATGGGTCCTTTGAAACAGAGCATAGTTTATGAGGAGCTCATGAAGCTACAGCGTTCGGATTTCATTTTTAAGGTGGAAACGTCAGATTGGGTTTCTCCTGTGGTGGTAGCCCCAAAGAAAAATGGTAAGTGGCGAGTTTGTGTCAACTTCAAACGATTAAATGATGGCACACATCGAGATCATCACCCCATTCCTTTCATGGATGAGATACTGATGAAGTGACAGGGCATGAGATGTACACATTTTGTGATGGGTACTCTGGGTATTTCCAAGTCAGGATTCGAGAAGAGGACCAACTGAAGACTACCTTCACCACACCATGGGGAACCTTTGCGTATAGGGTGATGCCGTTTGGACTCACAAATGCTCCAGCAACGTTTCAACGATTGATGAACAAGGTGTTTGAACCATATCTTGGTTCATTCATTAGGGTTTACCTCGATGACTTTTGCATCTATAGCGATAGGATGAGCCACTTGGAGAAGGTACAACTAGCATTCCAAAGGATGGATGATGCAAAAGGATGTTGAACCCGGAAAAATGTCAGATTGGTAGTACTAAGGGCACCTTAGTAGGACATGTGATCTCAAAGGATGGCATTGAGCCAAGTCAAGACAAGGTGGACAAGCTACTCATGTTGCCAACTCCGACTTGTGTCAAGGAGGTACGAAAGTTTGTAGGGTTGGCAGGGTACTATCGTAGATTTGTGGAGGGATTTGCAGAGATGGCATATCCATTGAACCAGCTACTTCGTAAGGGAGTTGCATTTCAATGGACTTCTTCATGCCAAGCATCATTTGAGAGGCTTAAGATCGCACTAAGTTCACATCCGATTTTGGTGGCACCTAAATGGGAGAGTTATTTTATGTCAATCTCAGTGTTGGAGAAGTTTCAATCACTGTGATCCTGATGCAGAAGGGGAGAAGCGGATACTTGTTTCCCATTTATTATGCAGGAAGGCAATTACAAGGGCCAGAGCTCAACTACCCATTGTTGGAGAAGCAAGCAGCAGCAATCATATATGCAGTGGAGAAGTTCAAGCATTACTTGTGGGGGCCCACTTTGTTTTCCTCATCAACAATGCAACACTTAAGTACATTGCCAATAAGCCTGGGCTCACAGGGAAGTTTTCTAGGTGGATCACGACCTTGGCTGAGTATGATTTTGAGTTTCAACATGAGAAGAGCACAAGAGCGGTTTAGCAGAAATGTTGGACCAAGGTGACATTGAGAAGTTCCATTATCTTTGGAAGTTTGTGCTCTTTCACCCGACATGGAGGATTATCAAGAAGTCTACAATTTCTTGATGGATGGGAAGTTTCCAGAAGGATGTACAACAACCCAGAAGAAGACGATCATGCGACAATCTCGACCTTATATGGTAATGGGTGAGTTACTTTATAGGTAGGGCGAGATGGTGTGCTTCGACGAGCGGTGGGTCGTCAGGGAGAAAACAGATCATGGAGCAATGCCATGAAGGATTTTGCGGTGGACACTTCTCACACGACTACACTTCCAAGAAGATAGTCAATGCAGGATATTATTGGCCGACCCTCTTCAAGGATGTTAAGGAGTGGTGTCGGACTTGCCAGGTTTGTCAGACTTTTGGAAGAAGAGTGCTGTACAAGGGACCTTTGCATCCTATTTTACCAACAGGTCCATTTGAGAAGTGGGGAATAGACTTTGTTGGTCCCTTGCCAGTGGCTTCTTCACAAAAGAGATACATTATTGTGGGTACTGACTATCTAACGAGGTGGGTGGAAGCAGTCTCTGTTCGAGCTTGTACCAAGGAGGTCGCAACAAATTTCATCATCCAGAACATTGTCACCAGTGGTGGAGCTTCTTCTTTCTCAATTGTCCATCACACGGCGACAATCAACAAGTTATTACCCTCAAGCTAATGGACTGGTGGAACGAACAAATGGAGTGTTGTGCAATATATTAGCTAAGCTTGCGGTGGATCATAAGAAGGATTGGAACAAGTGGTTACCAGCAGCACTTTGGGCTTTCAGGACAACACACAAAGTTGCTACCAGGTACACACCATTTCAATTAGTTTATGGTATAGAAGCAATACTCCCAATTGAGCTGGAAATACCAAGCTTGCGTCTAGCATTGAAGCATGGGCTTGGAGATGGTGAGGATTTGCAAGCAAGGTTGGTTCAGTTGGAGAGCATGGATGAATCACGAAGACAAGCCTTGCAACTTGTGGAGGCAATGCAGCAGAAGTGGAAGGCCAAATTCGATAAGAAGATTCGAGAACGACCACTCAAGGTGGGTGATTTAGTGATGCGATATGATAGTCGATTGGATAAGACCTTCTCAAAGAAGTTCTTACCAAGATGGGATGGACCTTTCATCATTGTGGAGGTTTATAAGAATGGGTCATATCTTTTGGCAAACTTGGATGGAGAACAGCATGGCACACGGGTTAATGGTTACAGGTTGAAGCGCTTTCATGTTCGACAGTAGCTATGAGTTTTCAAACAACCCGCATCGCGTGGCAATGCATGTTGTTTGGGTGGGATTTATGTCACGGGAAAATTTGGACCATCACCTTGGTAGCCCCTGGTATGCATGTAGTGGACTAGTCTTCTACTCGTATTATACTAGTCTTCTACTCGTATTATACGTCTACATTTCACTTTACTATTCACCTTCTTTGTCTTTTCTTGCATGGTCAAACTAGTCAACATTATTATGTTAATCCATATGATTAGTGCCTGCTTTGACCATGCACATTTTCTTTGTCTTCTTCCATGCACCTTCCTAGTCACCTTCCCAAGTCAAAGTCAAGTCACCCTCTTCCATAACCCCCATCATTTATGGGTCAAGCCCACCTTCTTCCATAACCCCCATCATTTATGGGTCAAGCCCACCTTCTTCCATAACCCCCTACCATTATTCTTATGTAACCCCCATCTTACACCCTCTCTTACATCCCTACCCTACCCTACATGCATTCTTTATATTATTTTGGGTATATAAGGAACCAAGGCTCAAGGGTTTCAAAGGAGAGAGGACACATATAGATATAGAGATATAGAGAAAAGTCTCTAGTTTCTTCTTTTCTTTTCTTACTTTGTAAATAGGTGTGATGACATTATTTGTGTGTGCTCTTATGATGAAATATAAAAATTAGTTAGTGTATCTTTCGTGTCATGAGTTTCATTTCATGTTTTCCCTTTCCTTTCTATTCTTTTATTCATGTGTGAGATCATTAGCAAGGACTACTACGATGCGCTATCATTAAAGCCATCAAGTCCCGAACATACGAGTCCCCGAATGATTTTCCTTCGACAACGTTCACGACAACTTGGGAGAAGATCAAGAGAATAAAGAAGAGGTATTGTTTTCAGTTGTAATAATATTTATTTCATTACAACATACCTGTTCTTGCAGTTTGAGACACTACAAGTGGTGAACATCTTGAATGGTAAAGAAACCATTGGAAGAGGCATCATCAAGGAAGCCAATAGAATGGCAAAGCTTCACAACAAGTAAGTTTTCTATAGTTTTGAGGTTCTTTATATCACTCTTTTGCATGCAGGCCTTTGGGGGATCATGATGTTGCACTTTCTGTAATAGCTGTCTTGCCAGGATATGAGCGTATGAAGGTTGATTCAGGGGATCCCGATTGTTCCAACTTGGGAAAGTGTTTAACTTATCATGGAGTGTTCATCCGATGGCCAAGGTGTAAGATTGAGGCAGTTGAGCCGTTTCAGAAGGTAAGTTTGTTGTTTAATTGGTATTTTGGTTAACAATTTTATATGCAGCTTCCATTGGACTTTGTTGATCTTGTGAGAAAGAGAACAAAAGTAGAGATTGAGACAATGTGCAACGTGATCATCCCAAACTTGACAAGGAAAAAGCTAAGAACCTATCTCAATATAATGACAAAGACTGAACCGTGGACATACATAGGTTGGATAGATTTGGAACCACCAGTACTCTACACCTTTTTTGTTGAAGAGAGCATCCGTCTCGGACATATGCGTATTGAATATGAAGACTGGAAGAAGGCTAAATGGACTGAACTCAATGTGTGTAACCTTTGATAACATTAATAAAAATATAAGTATTTTACAACGTCTTATAAGTAGTTCTATTATGTATTTTCTAAATGTAACTAAAAATGTTTACTTAAAACAATGATATATGTGGTTTATTTGTAAAATTAATTGAGCGGTTAATTTCTATATAAAACACATGTGTTTAATACGTATATTTTTTAGCTAAATTAATACAAAAACATAATTTGAAGTTACATATAAAGAAATCTAAAATATTATTGATGTTGCTGTGTTTTTATATTGTAACAGCAATATAAATTTATACTTTATAAACATATCAATAAAACATAATAAGAAGTAACTACTACAAGTAACTTTCAAAAAAATCCTTAAAAAAGCCATTACAAAATCATATGTTATTGTGACCAGAACTTGTCATTTTTAATAACATGTATGTGTAAGGTAGAAAAACATATTATAAAACCACATATAAACCGTTATTTGGGGTTCCCGTGTTATGCTCTTGGGTCGTGGCTTGACATTAGCACTCACATGACAATTACTGTATATAAAGAGTGAACTCCCCAGACTTTAACTTGGTTAATGCAAGTGATGACATATGATGTAAATAAGTAGTGTATTATATGTGCCGACATGTTTTCATAGATTGTGAATGTGCACCCATACATGGTTAATGTGTACCCACTGTCATTGGTCATCTAATATCATCACCCTATGTGCATAAAATTTCTTGGAGATTCATATTATTTATAATTTTTAAAGCACTAGAACCCCAATCACAAACCTCATTTAAATAAATACTATAGTAACCCCACTACCACTATATCTTTTACAAATTATAAGCTGAAAACTATAAGTTTGGGGTTATAATTTAATTTAAAGATAGTTTTGCAATGAGGTTTATGATTATGTGAAGTTCATGAGTGTAGTATTTCTGATGTAGTTTATATTAGGCACTAGAACTATGACATCAAAGTGAGTTTTTAATGACAATATAATTTTCGTATGAAACATTTCACACAAGATTATGACAACAACCATGACCACAATAGGCATGTATAGTCTTATGCTATAACATATCCAACTCATCTTCCTTTTTTGACGACTTCCATGTTTAAAGTTTTGTGAATGATAATCCATCTTTGAGTGCTTTCCTCTTTGTAATTTTTAATATATATTTTTTTATTCACAATGTTGCTCTCCAAAATGATTGTCTTGCTTCAACCATGTAACAAGACATCTTTTGGTTCTAGTGTTGACACTATTAATCTTAGTAACCTAAGTTCCACAAATATCTTCACAACATCCCTTGGTAATGGCTAATAAGAAAACCTTCTTGGATGCAAACTCCCAAGGACCATCCAAGAAAATTTATGCATATAGTTTCTAGTGTGACTTTGTAACATGGCTTTGCATTATCTTGTAATGGCAGAACACATGTCTCCCGTTCAATCGAACTAACATGTAAAATTTCTTAGGAAGAGAAAGGTTGCATATCTTTGTGTAAAATAAAACCTCTTGAAAAATCATTTACTTCTGCACCTAAAGCTGTGACACAATACTGATAATATTGTGCATGAAAGAAAACTTTAGCACTTGTTTTAGCCATCACCACCATTGCATATTTGAATGAACCAATAAATTCTTGTGCCCCTCGTTCTTTATTAGTGACAACAAGGGGGTCATCCTATTTAAGATGTTCTCCCTTATGTGCTTCTAATCAATTATTTCTTGTTGAGTAACTTTGCCAATAAGGATTCCTTTTTCTATAACAAATCTTCCCATAGTGTTCCAATTGATCTTAACCATAAACCAACAACCTCTTCGTTGGAGGAGCAGCAAATATACCCTATATAATTACTATACAATGTTAGATTATAGTTATGAAGTAAAAACATGATTACCTTTTTTGGCTCTTTTATAGAAGCATGCTAAATGCACTTTGAGAACTTGCACTCCCAATGTTGTTGGCTTGACAATCCATCTCGCTCTTGAATTTTAAAGTTGGTTACTCTTGAGACGAAGAGGTTGTTCATAACTTTGTTGAATGTGATCTCTACTTGTTTGTTATTTGTCTTTATCTTCCCTACATCTCCAAATAACCTTTCAAACTTGTAACACTAGCATTCGCCATGTGGGCCTATAACACAGTAGTCATCAAGCACATGCGTTGTGCCTAGTGCATGCTCCAAGGGTGATTGTGAGTTGTTACCTTTCATCCAAAATAAAGGTATATGCATGTTGTAACTAAAATGGGCATGGCTATAGTCCCATTTCTTAATAATTAGCAATTTTAGCTATTTAATTAGCATTTTCTAATATTAAAGAAATATTCTTTAGAATATATGTTTAAAAACAGAATATTCTATTTTGTATTTGACCCTTTAATAAATTATAGCATTCATTGAACAAAAATTAATAACATTATAAAAGTAGAAGGTAATAAATAATATAATATATTGCCTAATATAACAATTAAGGAAGAGCATAAGAGGTACATTATATAAATATTGATGTTGTTATTAAGATATTAATATTTAAATATAACATTATTAATTAAAAATTTGTAGTAGTAATAATATATATATAAAATCCTATAATAATATAGTCAATCTTCCATATCATTTTTTAAATTTATATAGTTAAGTAAACAATTTGGTACTATTATTAAAGAGTTTATAATAATTATGAATATTAAATATATGATATTTTATAATTTTGTAATTGCTTTAAGCTTCAGAAAACATACATTCTTTTGCAGTTTTGTTAATCGTGACTTTATCAACGCTTCTTGACATCCACCCATATCGAATGGATTTAACATTTATAAAACATGCTGGGTCTTTTTGATTGGGAGACCATGTTTTTTCTAGGCATCATTATATCTTTTGCTCTCCTTCTCGTGTCGCCTTTTTTGTGGTTTGAACCATGTAACCTTAACAATACTATTTTTTGTGATTACTTCAGGTGTGTCGATAATTTGACCCATCCAAATAGGCTGATTATATGACGCATCTGGAGTAATGAGAACCATCATTAGTTTTTGAAGATCCTGGCAGCAATCAAAGTATGCTTTAGGTTTTTGGTTCCTTTGTCCAACAAAGTGTGGGGTTTGCACTTCCACATCACTACTGGCTTTTATGTCGTCTGTGCTTAGTGATGTCATTTCAATCTCCTCTCGCCACCTTGTTTTAGGCCAAAAAGGGTGTTGCAATTCTGTACTTGTGACAGTAGGCCCTTCCAACTCTCGAACAACAGTCTCCCAATAGTCGACCACATGCTTATATAGTTTTGAGTAACCAGTTGCCTTATCAGAATTCTTTGGCATCGATTTTTGAACCCATGCCACATATTTTTTGATGCCATCAATAATAACCTCTTGTTCCTTGAGCTGGCACTCAATGGAATAGGGTCTGGTTGTCCTTCTGGGAGAAGTGGCTTTCCATTCTCTCCACTTTTGAAGAGCATTAACCCTTCTTTCGGTAACCACTCCTACTCTGATGGCTGTAACTTGTACTGCATAATAGGTATACCATCTCGTATGGAGAAAAAGAATTGTAGCGGCACAAGGTGACCAACTAAAGAATCACTCCCCTCTTTTATATACTCCTTGAGAAATTTTTTGAAGTCTGGCACCTCAGTCACAAGCAAAGCACAATTTTTTTTGAGATGCAGTTTTCAAAAAGATTCATCATATGTGGTAAGGTAAGTGCACTTGTCCTTTTTGTAGAGTTGGAGACCTTGCTGAAGAACGCATCAATATCTTCATGAGTGTGACCAACCATAAGAAAACTGAGCGTGATTGTTTCAAACACACCTTTGGCAACAAGCATTGACAAATATGCTAGCACATATCTAGAAAATAAAAGTAAGTATGAGCTTGAGAAACCCTTAAGTAAAATGATTTACCTATTTTTGTTCTCGCCTGCACAATTATCCATCTGTAAAAGCAAATGACGAGGAAGCTTATTTGATGTTGAAGACACATGTACACTATTTGAGCTAGATCCCTCCACTGAACCTGAACTCTCAACAAGGCCATCTGTTTTTTGCGCAGGCTGCTGACAATGCCTCTCATATTCCCAAGTAGCCTCAAGTGCAGACGTGTTCATGAGAGCATTATGTAAAGGTTGAAGGTGTTGTTTCTTCACTTTGAGATCACTGATAGAACTTGTTTGTGAGTGGGCTTCAAGGTTTCTGAAACACATGGCCAACGACCCAATAGTGAAATTGGAGTCACTAGACCAATGTGGAAGTGAAAAGTGTCCATATGACTCACAACCGTGTCCATGTGTTAACACATGTCAATGAAATCGGAAGTTTCATGACATTTCCAAGGCACTTTGGTGTTGCAACGAGCTTTGGAATGCTGGTCTTTGAATGATCCATCTTGTCATGGATCAAGCACAGGTACTCTGATGGGCGTGACACAGAAAGCATGTGGTGTGCATAGTACTGAGACCGGCAAGTTTGTTGTGTAATTATGTGGGCCTCCATCTTCTTTTGAATGGCAGTGATCTCCACCAAGGTTTTTGCACAAGCCTCTGCAGCCTTCAATGATGTACAAGTGTCACACTTGGAAAAGCTAGAGTGTTTTGCAATTTTCCACATCCTTAAAATGAGTATTCCATATGTTGTTGAAGGTACCAGTGCAGATTGCTTGCAGCCCCATCAAGCTGAGGCACTTGCTCACATGTTTACACAGCTTCAATTGAGTGTAGATCGAAGGCAAAACCTTGAGATTTTCCCTGACCCCTGCATTTGGTTTGGCATTTGTGAGGCATCCTGTCTGCATTTGCTTCCACAAAAGCCTTGAGTATCTTATGGCTGCCATAATGTGAGAGCGGGTTTTGACCAAGCCAGTGTTCCCATGTACTGAGGTTCACGCTCCATCTAACCACTCATCCCTCCGACGGTAGAACGTGGTCTTTGGGATCTTGTTATATACTGTACCAAGCTTTTGAAGCAGATGGCCACCTTATTAAATACCATGAATGTACTCTAATAACCTGTGTCCGAAGCCATTCCATCAATACACCCAGTTAGTGCAGCATATACAACTCATGCCTTTGCTTTGGTGAGCGTATGAAAGACATGTCACATTGGGTAATTTCATTCCGGTCTGCCATCTGACAACACTTCTTCTTGCAACAGTCAATCGTGGAAATGCTCGTAACACTTTCGGAAGATGTAGGATCCATCTTCACCTCTTGCTGAAACATGCAGGGAAGATCTGCAACCCATGAATCGCCTTTTTCTTAAATAATAGGACCAATGCAAGGAACCTCTTTCAAAATGAGTTGTTCTCCAGGTTGTTATTAAAATCCAACCCAGAATATGTTGAACCATCTTGCCGTCTTAATTTCAGATGTTCGCCACCTCACGAGGGATCCAGGATGCAAAGTGCCATTAGGTAAACCTCTATCACAACTACACCCACGAAGTCAGACCCTAGTTTCTCTTCTGACACTGCTTCCATTGGATTTATAGCTGTGATGATGCCTCTCCCAACCTCAATCTCATGAAGAAAGAGATTACCTCATCCATCACAGCAGGCAAGCCATCATCTTAGAAAACTCGTGCTACTGTTTGTTTGTGACTCTGTATATTCTGTGTTAGCCTTGACTTCATCCAAATTCCACAATACAGGAGAACCCTCCTCAAATTTCCATTTCAGGAACCTCAACATGCTTGAAAATGGTGTTCACCCATACATACACACAAGATCCTTGGGCAATATTGTGACATGATGCATTATCATTTCGAACTTCCACAGTTCCAGTGCCAACTATCTCGTTGTTCCGAAGAAGACATACTTTATTTCCAGTATTATACATATTGTCATGCACATAAATAATTGTGTTATTATGATATCTGTTTATGCAATATTTCTAAGAAATCATAACTGTGGTTGCTTAATAATATACATGTGCAATAATACATAATTATGTATAAAGATAATATCTCATGCTTTATTAATATAACTGATGGCGGGATTAATCCCGCCGTCGACTCTACCCCATCGGAGAAGAGTCACTGGATTAATCCCGCCGCCGATACTTCCTCGTTGGAGAGAGGCGGCGGGATTAATTCCGCCGCGGGCTCCCTCCGACGAGGAAGTACCGGCGGGATTAATCCCACTTCCTCGTCGGAGGAATTTGCGGCGGGATTAATCCCGCCGACTCTCACAGACGAAGGAAGATTCGGCGTGGGGGCAGGATTAATCCCGCCCAACACTGACGATGGAGAATAGGCAGCGGGATTAATCCCGTCCACAACTCTGACGACAGGGAATAAGCGGCGGGATTAATCCCGCCCACAATTCTCTCCGAAACTATGATTTCAAAGAGATTCGGGATGAATTCTGCCCACAAATATTTAAAACAGGGAAGTATTGGTGAGATTAATTCCGCCACCCCTTCTCTGCCTCCTAAAAACGGTTGGTGAGATTAATCCCGCCGACAACTCTTTCTAATAAATTCAAGTAAATCATTATTAATTGAGAGAGTTATCGGCGGGATTAATCTCGCCGCTCTTTTTAAGAGGCGGAGAAGCATTGCCGAACTAATTCTGCCATAACTATGAAAGAGATGGTGGCAGGATTAATCCCACCACCTTTTCAAAGAGGCAAAAAAAAAAATGGCCGGATTAATCCCGTCGCCTCGGCTAACTGAGAATATTAAGTCAAAGGTATATTTAAACGGGATAAATCCTTAACAGAATTATTGTAATCCTAATGCATTCCTAAATCCCTAAATTCTAAAATTTAAGAGAGAATGTAAGAGAGTGAATCTTTATAAAATATTCTAATTTGTTTATAATACTTACTTGTAAAAAAACACTGAAGGCGCCGTGCTTTCCTTATAACAATAGCAACACCAATTTAATGTCGCTCCTGACTGATTATTAAGAAGAAAAAAGAAAATCTGAAGAGTGAAAATAAAAGAAATGAACAAACCCTTGCCAGAGAAAGAACCAGATCTGAATTTGAGTGGGAAATTAAATGTATTTTCAAATTTACATGTCAGACTGATAATACTTATGTCAGAAATTCGAAATTTTTGAAATAACAGAAAAGAAAAATTTAAGATGAGTTGAAACAAATAACCGACAATACTTCTCCAATTCCAATGAGTGTTTTAAAATTGCATTTAATGTTATTCAAGTGCTTCAAGCTGTTTAATATTACGAAATTTTGTAATTGTTCTACATTCTTAATATTCAAGTATATATTATAGTTTATTTATATATATATAATATATATATATATATACACTAATACAATAAATAAATTGATATATTATTATGTATCATTTAAAATATATTCATAGTCTGTTTATTATTATTATTTTCTTAATTACTCGAGTAATTAATTTATATTTCCTACTATTAATGGGATATTCTTTATTATTTCTTAATATTGAAAGAATATTTCAATATTAAACTTGATTATCATAATTAAATTAGTCTTATTCTTAATTATCTCAGTAATTATTCTACATTTGTATATATTAATAGGATTTTCTCAATTTAATTTGTTATTATTTCAAGAATATTCCTATGTAAACCTTATTATCAATATTAAATTAAATATATTTATTAAAACTATATATGACTATATATTAGATAAAATGATGTATTATTATGTATATTATTTAAAATATGTTCATAATGTGTATATTAATTTCATTTTCTTAATTACTTGAGTAATTAATCTTCTTTATATTAATGTGATATTCTTTATTATTTTCTTATTATGCCAAGAATATTTCAATATTAAACATGATTATCATAATTAATTTAGTTAATTATTTCAATACTTGATCTACATTTGTATATATTAATGGGATTTTCTCAATTAATTTCTTATTATTTCAAGAATATTCTAATGTTAAACCTTATTAAATATTAAATTAATATATATTATTAAAACTATATATGGCTATATATTAGATAAAATCATATATTATTATGTATAATTTAAAATATGTTCATAGTGTGTATATTAATATTATTTTCTTAATTTTCGATGTTTGTTTTTGCACATATTAATATAAAACACAATTATAAATTTATATATACACGTGCACACGCATTAGAAGCACTTACAAAGACACATATACACACACATGCACATTGCCCTAAACCAAACTTGAGAAATTATATGTTGCTTCTTTATTGAAAAACATCATGTTCAACGCATATATATCTATATGTACTCAATCTGTGTGTATGTAACACCATTGAATTTACACATGTAATATATATGTATGTTTGTGTGTATACACGTGTGTATGTATATATGTGTACTAATATATGCAATGTGTACGGTTTTCATTTGTTAACACTTTATCTCTTCTCTCATACATACAGAGTGTCACCATGCAATAATCCCTTCTCTCATACATACACACCATGCATGATCATGATCCATAATATGTAGCCTGTCTCTTTTCTCATACATACACACCATGCATGATCCATAATATGTACTGATGTTACAATATTATGTAATATGTATAATGTATATCTGTGTATAACACTCACTCCTCTCATACATAAACACCATGCATGATCATCCTAACCCTAAACCCTAAACCCTAAACCCTATGTAACACATTGAATTTACACATGTAATATGTATGTATGTTGTGTGTATACACGTGTGTATGATATGTGTGTATTAATATATGCAATGACATTGTGTATGAATTTAATTGTTAACACTCTTTCTCTTCTCTCATACATACACACCATGCATGATCCATGTAAATATGTACTGTGTCTCTTCTCTCAAAACATACACACCATGCATGATCCATAATATGTATTGTCACTCTTCTCTCATACATACACACCATACATGATCCGTACTCTCTTCTTTAATATTAATATGTACTAATATGTATGTATGTCTATGTGTATAATACTATGTGTGTATATATGTATCGCTGCAC
>PUQB01000875.1:0-81774 GCA_003024785.1 Selaginella tamariscina | reverse complement strand
GAGAGATTGACCTTTTGTATGTTTTTTCTTTTTGTGTTTCAGTTGTTGCTCTTGCCACCTTCAAGGCATGTGTTTGAATCCATCCAACGCGCTAAAATCCTGGGATGCCACATCCTTTGACGCCTGCACTTTTATCTCATGTCAAATGTGATGAGGACAACACAGTCGTAGGAGTGTAAGCGCTACAACAGTGTGTGTGTGAGAGAGAGAGATAGCTCTGTACTTCTCTGTGCACTGTGTGTGTGTGAGAGAGAGATCTATATGTGTTTGTGCATTGCATGTGTGTGTGAGAAAGAGAGAGAGGCATCTATATGTCTGTGCACTGCATGTGGTATGTGATAGAGAGAGAGAAAGAGCTCTGTATGTGTCTGTGCACTGCATGTGTGCGTGATAACTGTGTTTGTTGTGTGTTGTGTGTGTAGTACTGTGTAATTTACCAGGGCATTGCGGGATTATCAGCTTTCAGGGACTATACCATCTGAGCTAGCGAATCTGCAGAATCTGCAGTCTTTGTAAGTATATTTCTTTGTTTACATTCTCTCTCTCATATTTAATATGCAGTACATTGGCAAGAATAATTTTTCTGGGTCAATACCACAATCCCTGGCTTCACTCTCCAAGCTAACCTACTTGTGAGTATACGCTTTTTCATTATATAATAATAATAATAGCATATAATATTTAACGTTCGGGGCCATCCATAATAATATATGTGTGAGCCGATAGAATATAATGATCCATGTTTGCAGTGATGTTCGTTTAACAAGCTATCAGGGCCAATTCCTACCGGTGGTCCGTTTGATAACTTCCCTGCAAGAAGGTCTAACCTAGTTATATGTTGTCTCTCTCTCTCTCTCTCTCTCTCTCTTCTCTCTCTCTCTCTTCTATTAATTATATATTATATAATATATATAAAATGCATGTTCCTGCAGTTTTGCTGGGAACCCGGGATTGTGCGGAAAGAAGATTGGCAAGCCATGCCACAGCCGCCGACTTCTGGCTGAGTAGTTAGATGTCTAGGTGATTATGGTTTAAGTAGCATGTGTTAATAAAGCATAATCATGGATTAGTGGAGCACAACATTATACGTATATATACATAAGTGTGTGTGTGCGATATAGTATAGAACTTTTGAAGTGTTGAAAGGTTAACAATGTATCCATCCAGTTGTTTACTCTTTTATACTAAAGAGAGCTGTTTCAAAATATGAAAAGTTTATTTACAACTAATAAAGTCGTTTAACAAGTTGACATATGCAAAAGTCAAATATATTATTTTTGTTAAAGTACAGAGAAAAATTCTTGTAAACTATAATATAACATAAGTTTACTTGAAATAAACTAAAATAAAATAAAAATATTGACAAATTTCGAGGAATAACCAATATAATATTTTTATAGTACTATTGTTAACTTATTAATAAATAGAACAATTTTACTAGAATATTATAAAAGCTAGTTTTAAATTACATAGTCTCTTGTCTGAAATATAATTTAATATACTGTCTCTCTCTCTCTCCACACACACTATCTGTATACACTTACTGTTACAGTTAAATGTCTGCATCAATCGTGGCTAGCATGTTCAAGTAAATTAAGGATATGATGTAACATCCATGAATAATATTGTACTTGATCAAAACTGCTTCCGTAGTTTAACTCTGTGTGTGTAAGACTTGGACAAAGCTAATTAAATAATGCCCACTTGTTTAGTCCCAAATATATATAGAATGAATGGAGCTTTAAGTTTCATCAAAATTATTAGTACAATTCCATGGGTATCAGATCTTGTATACTGGTTTTCCTCTTATTAGCAGTCAGTTATTCTTCAGCAAGCAATCATAACGATCCTGCATGGCAAACATTTCAGATGTGGCTGCGTGAGAATGGCAAACTCAATGATAAGACCTATGACCAGGAGAAGAGGTTCCTTATCTTCAAGGTTTTCTCTCCTTCACTGTGTGTGTGTGTGCGCGCGCACGCATGTGTGTCAGTGCTAACACATGTATGTATAGGAAAATCTCAACTACATAAACAACAAAAACTCTCAGAAGCTGACGTACACTCTTGGGCTAAACAACATGGCAGACTTAACTAATGCTGAGTTTAGAGCCATCTTTGCATCTGTAATCAAACTCAATAGCTCCTCAGATTATATCTTCTCCACCTGATAACGTAAAATTTTCTCCCAATCGTGGACGTAAATGTTTCAGTTTTGATTGGTGCCGTAACTCCTGTAAAAGACCAACGTTCTTGTGGTAATCATCTCTCTCTACAGTTTAAATCGACTGCAATGCACTACAGAAAGTTGTTGGGCATATGCATTTGAGTTGGTGAATCCATGCCTGAAAGGTCTTGTCGAGATGCATGTTCCAAAAAGTAAAGGTTAAGGGTCTCCCTTGTCAAGTTAGGAGCAACATTCACAGCTAACAAGGCACGTTTGTGTCCTTGTCCAACTGTGGTTATGGGTTCTTGATTGATAGGGTTTCCTTATCTAGTCTTGAGAAATAATTGAGGGGTTCTAGAGTTGGCATTTAGAAGCCATGTTTGTGGCACTTTGTGCAACTCTCAAATCTAAGGGCTATGGCATGATAGCCCACATCAAGGAAGGCAGTGTCACATAAAGATGTGACACTGGGCTAAACGTCACACGATACAATGCCCAAGGCATGCCCTTTGGGGTTGTGTCATGGGCTTGTCGCCAAAGGGTTGGATACTCTGACAAACAAACATACTTATGCTCGCACCAGGGTACTAAGTCTTGGGCATTTGCTCAAGGGAGGTTAAGTCTCGTAACCAGGTGTGCTTAGGCACACTTGGTTAGGGGAGTGTCCTCCTTGGAATCCAGGGGTAAGCTTGTTAACAGGAACCTTTTCGTGAAGCACTCGCAAGGTCATGTACTTAGGGTTTTCCAAACCTAACTTAAAGAATTTACTTAATAAAACACTCGTGTCCTTACTAAGTACTAACTCTAGGTCTAGGGTATGACATGGCCACCCAAATCCTTAGAGGTTAGTCGTGGTTCAAGGTACCCCTTGCCTTGTCACCAAGGTGATTCCTTAAGGGGTAAGTGACAATGCCTTAGCTCTGTCACGGGGGTATGTGTGAGATACATCTCTTTTGTAGGGTTAAGGCATGAGCCTGTCTAGGTCTATTGTGACAAGATCCTAAAGTCTACTCGAGTTATCGTCTAAGGTTTAGGAAATGTCATTCTAAGGGACTTAGGGTAGGACTTTAAGTCTTTTGCTTAATTGGGCCCCTGAGTCAGACTCTTAGGGTTATCTTGGAAAAACTTAACATTGTTCACACAGGGTGATGATGCCAAATGGCCACTTGGTAGCCACATGTTAGCCCTTTGGGTTAAAACTCTGACAACAAAGGACTCAATAGTAGTTCCGTTCTGGTCAGCATGCACTAAAACCTCATCCGCTTGTGCATTTATATGGGATGTTGTGCCAGTTCGCAAACCTTAAGGAACCACGTGTCTTAATCCTCTGCTCTCGTGCCTAGGGTTTTGTTTCGATCTACGTGCACCAGACCCCAAACTCCAAACCCCAAGCCCAAAACCCGAAACCTGAAACCCCAAACCCCAAACCCTAAACCATAAACCAAATCCCCCATCCTCCCGTTTGAGCCGATCAAGGTTGACTGTTTAAGCATTGTGATCTCGGTATCTTATCTTGCTGTGTGATGTTTGTTTAGCAGTGGGAATGGTTGTTTAAGGGCATTGGAGCATGGCTGCACGCACCCGTGGCATCTATCTTCACTTTGGAGCCTCCCTCCTCGTGCGTGTGCGACCCTACATTTGTCTTGTGTGGGGTTCATGCAACGGGCGTGTGGGAGTTGAGTGACTTGTGCACAAATGCTCCACATGTTGTTGTGCACAGGCATGTGGCATCGGTTTTTGTGACGGAGCCTCTGTTCTTCTGCGTGTGTGAACCTCTTCTTTCTTGATTGGTTTTCCTTATAAATATTGTATATATAATTACATGAATATAAAGTAATAATAATTTATTGTAGTGGCATAAAGTTGATAAGCTGGAAACCCATGTTGTATTATGCTTTCTTTATCTACTTTTTAATTCTATGTTTATTCTAAAGTTCACTTGCCGCCTCCACGGTTTGTTAATGTAGTACGTGATATACCTCAGAGTTTATTTATTTTATATTTAAAGGCCTGGCACAATCTTGTTAAATCAATATATAAGGAAAATTAGACAATTTAATTTAACACAAATTGTGAATCGATTTAAAGTTGGGGTTTCGGATGGATGGCCCAGATCGATTAGGCCCTGGGTTAGCGCGCGATAAGGGCCTTGCCCGCGTGGCCGATTTCGCGTCCGTTTTCTAGTTATTTACATTTTGATTTTCATATAGCTATAGTTTTCATATTTGTTTTATTATTATTGTATTTTTATTCTAATTATAATTTTATTATTTTACTTATGCTTTCTTTTTTATAATTTTATTACACCTATTTTATTTCTTTTTGTTTTAGTTATGGTTTTATTACTTTAGTTTTATTTTTGGAGTTTTTTAATTTTAATATACCTTTTTAATTTTATTTATTTCTTTTAATTTAATTTTATTTTATTTCTTTTAAAATTCCACAGGTAATGGGACTTATATGTGCTGGGAATCGCACAGCTGGGAAGCAGGAAAGGAACAGTATACATCTGGGATCGGATATTCTTCCCATAGACGCCAAGGCCCTGCAGTTTTGCCCTTTAAGACCATTTTATAGCATGGCACAGGTAATAACTCACGTGTGTATGTGTCACTGAGACGCAGACATACATTATACATCGAAGATATACATAACACTTGGCTATATATAGTTAATATTGTGGTATAAGGATGGAGAACCATCACTCGTGTTATGAAGGATATACGAGCTCCGGCTGGACAGCCATTGTTCCGTATAGAAATCGAGACGAGTCCTGGACAAATGCAGGATATTCTATCCTCGAATATGCTATCTTTTAAAAGCACGGGTGGCAGCTTGACTTCAGGTATGTGTGTGTGCATATGCAAAGGATGTTTATGTACATATTATGTAGATATTCATTATGTTTTATCTTTATAAGGAGAACATATACAATCCGTATAGATATGCATATGCATGCATGTAAATGTTTACATATCGTGCAGAACAAGTTGATCTCTCAAGCCAGCTTGAGCTTCATGTCTCTGTAGCTGAAAGCAGCAATGCAAGTGTGTCCAAAGAGGTATGTGTATTGCCTTGGATATGTATGTATGCACACGCACATTGAGTATATATATATATGCAATGCAGGAGAAAGTGAATGATCTGGGAGCTGTTGGA
Source organism: Selaginella tamariscina (assembly GCA_003024785.1). Classification (NCBI taxonomy): domain Eukaryota; kingdom Viridiplantae; phylum Streptophyta; class Lycopodiopsida; order Selaginellales; family Selaginellaceae; genus Selaginella; species Selaginella tamariscina. Next base: position 76,449 of record PUQB01000875.1, on the reverse strand, counting down.
TATGCACAAGTTATTAAGGATATATTGACATCAATGGGTTTGCCTCCCAGTCTTGAGAAACAGCCTTTGTTGGAACACACACTCTCACTCCAAGAACAGCTAAGTTCTACACACGGTTTTCTCCTCAAAGAACAGGTAACACATACGTGTGGGCGTGTGTTGACATTCATGTTTCAGTATAGCTATCTTCTGCGTGTGTTACGTATATACCTCCCAATATAAATTATAAAAATTTAGGGTGTGTGCGTGTCATAGTGTTGTGTATATGGACAATATGTTATGGTGTGCATATGGATGTACGAATGCATATATATTATTATATGTATGTTTGTATATGGACTTTCTTAGACTTCTTCACACACACACATACACACACGTACCTATACATGTACACATGCACGTACTCTTTGCTTAACTTAATTTGACCCTGCTATTAAAATATCTGTTTGAATATAGTACATGTATAACCCGTTTGTGTGAAACTATGAGAAATTTATTACTAAACTCATCTCTCTCTCACGCGCACGCGCGCACACACACACACTTGTATGTATGTATATTGCAGGATAGGGCGGATTCAGCCACACGTGAGGTGGAGACGGTGAAATCTGCGTGGACGTGCAGAATATGCCTGAGTTCAGAAGTAGATACCTTACCAGTCCCATGTGGCCATGTGACGTGTCAGAGGTGCTCTTCAGCAGTGTCCAGGTGTCCATTTTGTCGACGGACTGTAAACACTGTTCATAGAATGTATAAACCTTAAACCGTAATACACCTTTCTTATTAAATTAAATTTTTGAAGTACATTAATATTTTAAAATATTACACATGATTCTCAGGACGTTATGACTTGAGCACCTCATATGCGGTTTGAATAAAATATTTAGCATTTTTATAATATTGATTTAATTAGTTTTTTTCAATATACAAATGGCTTCGTATCATACAGTTTAATTTAGATGTATATAAACCAACATATATATAATCAATTCGAAGGTCTCGTGCCTATAAGACATATTGTTAAATTTAAACGCCGTAAATATTAAATAAAAATATAATAAATACTTATATATAATAGGTGCCACGTTAACCCTTACCACGCATACATGGGATTTTGCAACTCCCACGCAGGCATGCATGAACAACACATGGTAACACATATTCACACGTTGTTAACGTGCATTAAAACCAAATATTATAATACGCGTGATCAAATGATTAAAAAGCTATTAAAAGAATCCACCCCCCTTTTTTTTCCTCGAAGAATCAGTTGTGTGGGTTTTTATGTGCTAGGTTCTCCATGGCTATGGCTATCAAGGTCCCTCTTTCTCTTGTTTTCTTGGGTTTCCTTCTTTCAGGATCTCATGCCACTCCAAACCAGGACGGTATACTGGCGCGCGCGCGCGTGTGTGTGCGCGCGTGTGAGTGAGAGAGAGACTGTGTGTGCGGTGCGTGTATGCAAGAGAGAGAGAGAGAGATTGACCTTTTGTATGTTTTTTCTTTTGTGTTTCAGTTGTTGCTCTTGCCACCTTCAAGGCATGTGTTGAGGATCCATCCAACGCGCTAAAATCCTGGGATGCCACATCCTTTGACGCCTGCACTTTTATCCATGTCACATGTGATGAGGACAACACAGTCGTAGGAGTGTAAGCGCTACAACAGTGTGTGTGTGTGTGAGAGAGATAGCTCTGTACGTCTCTGTGCACTGCATGTGTGTGTGAGAGAGAGAGATCTATATGTGTCTGTGCATTGCATGTGTGTGTGAGAAAGAGAGAGAGGCATCTATATGTCTGTGCACTGCATGTGTGTGTGTGTGTATGTGATAGAGAGAGAGAGAGAAAGAGCTCTGTATGTGTCTGTGCGTTGCATGTGTGCGTGATAACTGTCTTTGTATGTGTGTGTGGTAATGTAGTACTGTGTATATTTACCAGGGCACTGCGGGATTATCAGCTTTCAGGGACTATACCATCTGAGCTAGCGAATCTGCAGAATCTACAGTCTTTGTAAGTATTATTTCTTTGTTTACATTCTCTCTCTCATATTTAATATGCAGGTACATTGGCAAGAATAATTTTCTGGGTCAATACCACAATCCCTGGCTTCACTCTCCAAGCTAGCCTACTTGTGAGTATACGCTTTTTTATTATATATAATAATAATAGCATATATATTTAACGTTCGGGGCCATCCATAATAATATATGTGTGAGCCGATATATAGAATATAATGATCCATGTTTGCAGTGATGTTTCGTTTAACAAGCTATCAGGGCCAATTCCCACCGGTGGTCCGTTTGATAACTTCCCTGCAAGAAGGTCTAACCTAGTTATTATGCTTCTCTCTCTCTCTTATCTATCTATCTATATAATGCATGTTCCTGCAGTTTTGCTGGGAACCCGGGATTGTGCGGAAAGAAGATTGGCAAGCCATGCCACAGCCGCCGACTTCTGGCTGAGTAGTTAGATGTCTAGGTGATTATGGTTTAAGTAGCATGTGTTAATAAAGTATAATTCATGGATTAGTGGAGCACAATCTACTGTGTAAACATTATACGTATATATACATAAATGTGTGTGTGTGTGTGTGTGATATAGTATAGAACTTTTGAAGTGTTAAAAGATACTCTTTTATACTGTTTTATAGATAGATAGATAGATCGTAGATATAAAATATAAAAAGTTTATTGACAACTAATAAAGTCAAGTCAGATATATTATTTTTTGTTAAATAATGTATGAGAAAAATTCTTGTAAACTATAATATAACATAAGTTTACTTGAAATAAAATAAAATAAATATTGACAAATTTCGAGGAAAAACCTTTTATAGTACTATTATTAACTTATTAATAAATTGAATAATTTTACTAGATTATTATAAAAGCTAGTTTTAAATTACATAGTCTCTTGTCTGAAAAATAATTTAATATACTGTCTCTCTCTCTCCACACACACTATCTGTATACACTTACTGGTACAGTTAAATGTCTGCATCAATCGTGGCTAGCATGTTCAAGTAAATTAAGGATATGATGTAACATCCATGAATAATATTGTACTTGATCAAAACGGCTTCCATAGTTTAACTCTGTGTGTGTAAGACTTGGACAAAGCTAATTAAATAATGCCCACTTGTTTAGTCCCAAATATATATAGAATGAATGGAGCCGAGTGCCGCCATTTTGGAGGCTTGGGGCCCAGGAGGCCTGGGCTCGAATATTCAAGAATATTCTAGAATATTCTTTCTAGTCCGCAGTATTGGCCTCAGTCGGCAAAAAAGAATTCTATTAAAACTGTTGTATTTCTATCTTATTTTTTTTATATTAGCTTAATTTATTACTCAATATACATTAGCTAAAGTTTCTTCTTCATGTTAAGTAAAGCTGCAGTTCTCGAACCACCAGTTACGCTTGGACGTGGAGGTGTTTGAGTAGGTAATTCTTATGGTCTAATGTTCTCTGCTTGTTACCAACCTAGAGAGTTCGAAACTCTTTCGGTTCCTATAATATTCCTTCCAAGCTCGACGGCAGCTAGCAACGATGACCCAGTTTCAGAACCAATATCCCAGACTAAGTCGCCAGGTCTACTGAGACGCTCGATCAAAAGCTGCATGAGTCAAACACTCTTCGGTTGAATCATCATCTTGCACAAACTTCCATTAGGATAAACATAGCAAAGTACTTCTTTACCAAGCCTCCTGAAAACGGTCGGCGGTGTTGACGATCGTGTTCATCAACGCCAGAGGGTTTGGCCTCTTCGACTTCTTTTCAGAGCTCTGCAACACCAAGAGAATTAACAAGTTATCCTGCCACATAGACCAAGTTAAACTTGAACTTGAATAGCTAGCTTACCTTAATTTTGTCACGGTATCCCAACCTCGTGCACAGTAGACGCTGTAAGTCCCTGCAACCTCAAGTTGATTACTGTAGCCGCCTGAATCATCGCCAAAACAGAAGGAGAACTCGCGAAGACTCGCGAATGGTTTAGGGTTTAAGATAATGCTTTATTAAGCCAGTCGGCATATATTAAGCCAGTCGGCATATTAAAAAACTTATATATTCTAGAATATTCTTGAGAATATTCTAGAATATGCTAGAATAACCCTAGAATATCTGCGAATATACTAGAATAATATGAAGCCTCCTGAGCCGGAGCCTCCTTTTCGCCGAGACCCAATGGAGCTTTAAGTTTCATCAAAATTAATTAGTACAATTCCATGGGTATCAGATGGTTTTTTTTCTTATTAGCAGTCAGTTATTCTTCAGCAAGCAATCGTAGCGATCCTGCATGGCAAACATTTCAGATGTGGCTGCGTGAGAATGGCAAACTCAATGATAAGACCTATGACCAGGAGAAGAGGTTCCCTATCTTCAAGGTTTTCTCTCTTTCACTCTGTGTGTGTGCGCGCGCGCGCGTGTGTCAGTGCTAACACATGTATGTATAAAATCTCAACTACATAAACAACAAAAACTCTCAGAAGCTGACGTACACTCTTGGGCTACATGGCAGACTTAACTAATGCTGAGTTTAGAGCCATCTTTGCATCTGTAATCAAACTCAATAGCTCCTCAGATATATCTTCTCCACCTGATAACGTAAAATTTTCTCCCAATCGTGGACGTAAATGTTTCAGTTTTGATTGGCGAAATGTTGGTGCCGTAACTCCTGTAAAGGACCAACGTTCTTGTGGTAATCATATCTCTCTCTCTCTCTCTCTCTCCAGTTTAAATCGACTGCAATGCACTGCAGGAAGTTGTTAGGCATTTGCAACAACAGGCGTTATCGAAGGAATCAACTACCTTAACTAGAATCTCTTTGTCTGAACAACAATTAGTGGATTGTCACTCTAAAAGCTGCAATGGGGATTGGACAGATGCTGCTTTCCGCTACATAATAAAGAACAATGGCATCACCACAGAGAGAGATTATCCGTATAATGCTCAAGTTAATAAATGTGATAAATTGAAGGTAATACGTTACTCAGAATATATATGCTCAACATCTCCTTATTAGCTTAAGCACACTATAATCCATGGTTTAAAATATATTAGAGAATAACATATTGATTTAATTTAACTGTGCTTAAAATGCAGGAGGGGCATCATGTAGTAAGAATCAAAAGCGTGCACTATGCCCCTGCAGGTAATGAAGCAAATATTAAAGCTGTTGTTCAGAGACATCCCATCTCAGTTTACATCAACGGAGGAACACCTGATTTTCAGCTTTATAAAAAAGTACTGTTATTGAGTTTAATGTCATAACTTCGAATTATATATATACATTATATAGTTACTGCAGTGCATAGTAATGATATTTGGTGTAATATAGGGAATTTTTTCTGGGAATTGTCCGGCAGTAATTAATCATTTCTCACGATTGGATTTGGAACGGATTGTGCAACAGGGATGGGTTACTGGATAATTAAAAACTCATGGGGTAAAGGGTGGGGTGATAATGGATATGTCAAATGGCAATGCTAGGAAACGGAGATGGACTGTGTGGAATCAACAAGTATCCAATGTATGCGACTTAGTAAGCCCATATACCACGACATTGTATATATCCATTTTATGAAATAAATAATGCAATTGTTTTATTTAGGTCAAAATTAATAATAATGAGAAAATAAAAAATAATGCAGCAAAGAGGCTCTGTTAATTAGTTTATAAATCAATAATAGATTTTACCATATTGATAAAACCTTGTCAAACTTAAATTACATAACATATTTATATAAATTTTTAAAATCTCTCTCTCTCTCTCTCTCTCTCTCTCTCTCTCTCTCTCTCTATATATATATATATATATATATAGACACACACACACACACTCTAAATTCCTAAGATATAAGGCATATGCAGTACATTCGCTTGTTTTATGAGTTTACGGATGTATTGGGTTGATGAACCTGGAACGGATTCATATCTATCACATAGATCAAAATATACTCATTTTACAGCTATTTTTACGCATCATCTCAAACTTAAAACAGAGAGTGTATCTTTTTATTTTAAATTATATATAAAGTAATTTAATTAAAAATATTAAAATATATATTATATTTTATTAAAATCATAAACTTAAATTTAAAACTATAAATTTAAATATTTTTAATTTTAACTTTAAAATCAATAGTGAGATTTTCCACTGTTAATTTAAATATTAAAACAATAGAATTTATAAACTTACCTTTGATACTAATAAATAATATCTATGTGTGATGAATTCACTATTTTATCATTATTGTTTTGTAATGTCACTATAAATTTGTCATTATTGCTTTAACCTAATTTGCCTTAACGTTTTAGCAATTGATTTTATTTAATCTATCTATAATAATACAATGTGGTACATAATTTATAATCCGCCAAAACATATTTAAGTTGGATTCTTAAAATGAATCTTATAAAAACATTTATCTTTAAAAATGTATAAATATAAATCTTATAAAAATTTATCTTAAATATATGAAAAAAAAATTTCAAAATTCAACTTAATTCTAATCCTCTAAAGGTCAAAATTATTTCATAAATGACTATAGAGAATGACAAACTCAAGCACAAAAAATATAAAATATTGTTTAATTGATGATATCAGTATTAAACCATTTAGTATAATACTTTTTGAAAGTTTAATATATTTTTTAAAGCACAATTTAATTAATTAAATATAATTATTTATTTAATGATGATATAAAGTGGTTATTATAGTTTTAGTTCATGGTTTTGATCACATTCTATTAATTAAATTAATAAAGTAATTACTTATTCAAAGTTTTATTTTTATTATATTTATGTTATGTGTAAATTATAACTAAAATGGGAATGTCCATAGTCCCATTTCTTAATAATTAGTAATTTTAGTTATTTAATTACATTTTCTAATATTAAAGAAATATTCTTTAAAATAATATATATTTAAAGAAAGAATATTCTTTAGAATATATATTTAAAGAAAGAATATTCTTTAAAATATATGTTTGAAGACAAAATATTCTTTAGAACATTATATTTTTATAATTGACCCTTTAATTATATCATTCATGGACAAAAAATAATAACATTATAAAAATAGAAGGTATTAAGTTATATAATATATTATATTTAAGATTGCATGGGCCTAATATCAAAATTATTAAAGAGAATGAGAGGTACATTATATAAATATTAATGTTGTTATTAAAATATTAATATTTAAATATAACATTAATTAAAAATTTTACTAGTAATAATATATATATAATATACAAAATCCTATATAGTCAATCTTCCATATCTTTTTATAAATTTATATAGTTAAATAAACAATTTAGTACTATTATTAAAAAGTTTATTATAATTATATATTTAATAATTTTGTAATTAGCTTCAGAAAACATACATTCTCTTGCGTTTTTATTAATCGTGACTTTATTAACACTTCTTGACATCCACCTATATCAAATGGATTTAACATTTATAAAATGTGCTGGGTTTTTTAATTGGGAGACAATGTTTTCTTTAGGCATCCATTATATCTTTCGCTCTCCTTCTTATGTTGCATTTTTTATAGTTTGAACCATGCAACCTTAACCATATTATTTTTTGTGATAAATTTAGGTGTGTCGATAATTTGACCCATCCAAATAGGCTGATTATATGACACATCTGAAGTAATGAGGACCATCACTAGTTTTTGAAGATCCTTACAACAATCAAAGTATGCTTTAGGTTTTTGGTTCATTTGTCCAACAAAGTGTGGGGTTTGCACTTTTACATCACTATTAACTTCTATGTTGTTTGTGCTCATTGATGTCATTTCAATCTCCTCTCGCCACCTTGTTTTAGGCCAAAAAGGGTGTTATAATTATGTACTTGTGACAGTAGGCCTTATCACTCAATAGTCGACCACATGCTTATATAGTTCTGAATAACTAGTTGCCTTATTAGAATTCTTTGGTATCGATTTTTGAACCCATGCCACATATTTTTGATGCATCAATAATAAGTTCTTGTTCCTTGAGCTAGGCACTCAATAGAATAGGGTCTGGTTATCCTTATGGGAGAAGTGGCTTTTCATCCTCTCCACTTTTGAAGAGCAATAAGCCCTCTTTCGGTAACCACTCCTGCGCTGATGGCATAACTTGTATTGCATAATAGGTATATATCATGGAAAAAAAGAATTGTAATGACACAAGGTGACCAACTAAAGAATCGCTCCCTCTTTGATATACTCTTTGAGAAACTTTTTGAAGTCTGGCACCTTAATCATAAGCAAAGCACAATTTTTTTTGGAGATGCAATTTTCAAAAAGATCTATCATATGTGGTAAGGTAAGTGCACTTGTCCTTTTTGTAGAGTTGGAGACTTTGTTGAAGAACGCATCAATATCTTCCTGAGTGTGACCAACCATAAAGAAACTGAGCGTGATTGTCTCAAACACACCTTTGACAACAAGCATTGACAAGTATGCTAGTACATATTTAAAAAATAAAAGTAAGTATAAGCTTGAGAAACCCTTAACTAAAATGATTTACTTATTTTTGTTCTCGCCTGCACAATTATCCATCTGTAAAAGCAAATGACGAGGAAGCTTATTTGATGTTAAGAACACATGTACAATATTTGAGCTAGATCTCTCCATTGAACCAAAACTCTCAGGGCCATTGACAATGCCTCTCATATTCCCAAGTAGCCTTAAGTACAAACGTGTTCATGAGAGCATTATATAAATGTACAAGTGTCACACTTGAAAAAGCTAGAGTGTTTTGCAATCTCCACATCCTTAAAATGAGTATTCCATATGTTGTTGAAGGTACCAGTGCAGATTGTTTGGAGCCCCATCAAACTGAGGCACTTGTTCACATGTTAATTGAGTGTAGATTGAAGGCAAAACCTTGACTTGACCCCTGCATTTGTGGTTCGGCATTTGTGAGGCATCTTGTCTGCCTTGAGTATCTCTATGGCTACCATAATGTGAGAGCGGGTTTTGACCATGTGAGTGTTCCCATGTCTTGAGGTGTGTGCTCCATCTAGCCACTCATCCCTCCGGCGGTAGAACATGGTCTTTTGAATCCCGTATATAGTGTACTAAGCTTTAAAGCAGATGGTCATCTTATTAAATACCATGGATGTACTCTAATAACATGTGTCCAAGTCCATTCCATCAATACACCCAGTCAGTGCAGCATATATAAACTCATGCCTTTGCTTTTGGGTGAGCATACGAAAGGCATGACTACATTGGCAATTTCATTCCGGTTTGCCATATGACAACACTTCTTCTTGCAGCAGTCAATCATGGAAATGTTAGCAATGCTTACTGATGATGTAAGATCCATCTTGACCCTCTTGCTGGAACCCCTTTTTTCTGATTATAGGACCAATGTAAGGAACCTCTTCAAATATTCCAGGTTGTTATTATTGAAATCCAACTCTAAATATGTTGAACCATTTCACCATTTTAATTCAGATGTTCGCCACCTCACAAGGGATCCAGGATGCAATGTGCCATTAAGTGAAACCTTTGTCACAACTACACTCATGAAGTAGGCCCCCATTTTCTCTTCTAATATGGCTTCCATTGAATTTATAGCTGTGATGATGCCTCTCCCAACCTCGATCTCATGAAGAAAGAGAATCACCTCATCCATCACAACAGGCAAGCCACCATCTGGTGAACTCGTACTGCTATTTGTTTGTGACTTTGCATATTCTGTGTCAGCCTTGACTTCATCCACATTCCATAATACAGAAGAACCCTCTTCAAATTCCATTCTAGGAACCTCAACATGCTTGCAAATGGTGTTCACCCATACATACATACAAGATCCTTGGGTAATATTGTAACATGATGCATTATCATCTCGAACTTCCACAGTTCCAGTGCCAACTATCTCGTTGTTCCGAAGAAGACATACTTTATCTCCAGTATTAAACATATTGTCATGCACATAAATAATTGTGTTAATTATGATATCTGTTTATGCAATATTTTTAAAAAATTTGAATCGAGGGTGCTTAATATATATGCGTGTGCAATAATATATAATTATGTATAAGTATAAATTATCATGCTTGATTAATACAATTGGTGGTGGGATTAATCCCGCCACCCCTTCCCCACCTAATAGAATGGTGGGCGGGATTAATCTCGCCCACGACTCCCTCTAACGAGGAAGAGTCAACGGGATTAATCCCGCCAACAACTCCCTTTGACGAGGAAGAGTCGGTGGGATTAATCCCGTTGACTCCCTTCAACGAGGAAGAGTCAGCGGGATTAATCCCGTCGCTGACTCTTCCTTGTCAGAGGGAGTCGGCGGGATTAATCCCGCCATCGACTCCCTCCGACGAGGAAGAGTTGGTGAGATTAATCCTGCCACCGGCTTTTCCTCATTGGAGAGAGTCGACAAGATTAATCCCGCCGCTGACTCCCTCCGACAAGGAAGAGTCGACGGGATTAATCCCGTTGGCGAATCCCTCCGACGAGGAAGAGTCGGCGGGATTAATCCCGCCCACAACTCTACGATGGGGGAAGAGGTGGGGAGATTAATCCTGCCCACAACTCTCTCTGAAACTAAGATTTCAAAGAAATTTCAAAGGGGTAGGAGGATTAATCCCACCAATGCTTCCCTGCCTTCTAAACTAGTGGGCGATATAAATCCCGCCCATAAATCTTTAAAACAGGGAAGTGGTGGCGAGATTAATCCCGTTATCCCTTTTCTGCCTCTTCGAATGGTGAGCGGGATTAATCCTGCCGCCCTATTTAAGAGGCGGAGAAGCATTGGCCAGATTAATCCCGCCATGGCTTCCCTGTTTTAAAGAGTTGTGGACGGGATTAATCCCACCACCTTTTTTAAAAGGCAAAAAAGAAATGGCCGGATTAATCCCGTCACCCTATTAATAACGCTTTAAGATCTCGACTAATCGAGAATTTTAAGTAAAAAGGGATAAATCCTTAATGGATTCCTAAACCCTAAATTCTAAGGCCCACTTTCCACTAGCGGGTGGTTATTTAGCCGGTGGTAAATTAAAATAATGACACGTCATTAATTATTACTACCACTGTGCTTTTCCATTAGAGTGGTTAATTGAATTAAAAAATAAATTAATAGTGCACAATTTTGATTTAACCGGTTATTATAAAGAGGGTTTTTACATATATATTATACATACATATGTAATAAATATGCACCTACTCATATAAAAAAGACTCTTTAGAGATCTATATTATCTGTAATAATTTATGTTCTTTCTGCAAAATAAGTATATCAACTAATGTGTCTATATATATATATAATATTCTTACATGTAAATGAGTGATATTTTGCTAAATCTCACATTTGCTCTTTATTTTAAAGTTCTAATTTATCCGTTTTTCATTGATTTTTTTGAAAGCTAAAAAAAACAAAATCTAATTTCATTAATCTTGATACATGTGTCATTCATTTATGCCCGGTAGCCATACAACCGAGCAAAATTGCCCGGTTATTTGGCTACCACCGAAAAAGTCATGTAGGCGCCACATAGATGCGACATAAGTGCCATGTAGATTATAAATTACAAATAACCAGCAAGTGGAAAACTAAACCCATAGTAAAATAAATAATTTCTTTTATTTTAATTGGTTGAGGCAATTAACCACCCACTAGTGGAAAGTGAGCCTAATTTTAAGAGAGAATGTTATAAGTATTTCTAGATTTGTTTATAATACTTGTAAACAGCATTGAGGGCGTCGTGCTTTCCTATAAACAATAACACCCAATTTAATATCGCTCCTGAGGTGATCATTATCAAGAAAAAAAAGATTTAAATAGAGAAAAAATTACAGAAATGAAGAAACCCTTGCCAGAAAAAGAACCAAATTTGAATATAAGTGAGAAATTAAATGCATTTTCAAATTTATATGTTAGACTGATAATACTTATGTCAGAATTTTAAATTTTAAAAAATTAAATAAAAAATTAAATAAAATTAAATTAAAGATGGGTTGACAGAAATAACCGACACTCTGACATATATATACTCTTTAATTCCAATGATTTTAATAAATTGCATTTAATGTGATTAAAGTGATTCAAGTTGTTTACTATTTCAAAATTTTAATAATTATTCTACATTCTTTATATTCTAATATATATTATTAAGTATCTATTATAAATATACTTATACAATAAATAGATTGATATATTATTATGTATCATTTAAAATATATTCATAATGTGTTTATTAATATATTTTTTTAATTATTTGAGTAATTAATTTACATTTCTTTATATTAATGTGAATTATTTTCTTATTATTCCAAGAATATTCCAATATAAAACCTAATTATCATAATTAAATTAGTATATATTCTTAATTATTTTAATAATTATTCTACATTTGTTTATATTAATGGGATTTTCTCAATTATTTCCTTATTATTTTAAGAATATTCCAAGGTTAAACCTTATTATCAATATTAAATTAATATATATTATTAAAACTATAGATGACTATATATTAGATAAAATTTTATATTATTATGTATAATTTAAAATATGTTCATAGTGTGTATATTATATTATTTTCAATTTAATTCAATATTTCTTTTGTACACATATATAAACACAATAAAAAATTTACATATACACGTACATAACCAGTTTTCAGTTTTGTTTTGTTTTTGTTTTAGTTATAGTTTTGTTATTTCAGTTCTGTTTTTTGTTTTTTAAATTTTGATGTAGTTATTTTATTTTATTTTGTTTTTTATTTTTATTTCAGTGGTTGTTTTGTTATCTTAGTTATTTTAGTTTTAATCATAATTTGGTTAAAATAGTCTTCGGTTTTGTTTTATTTTTGTTTTGTTTTAGTTATAATTTTGTTATTTTAGTTGTGCTTTTGATTTCTTTGATTTCGATATAGTTGTTTTGTTTTATTTTATTTTATTTTTATTCTAGTTATGATTTTGTTATTTTACTTCTTTTAATTTTAATTTCAATTGGTTTGTAATTCTTAGTTTTATTTTGTTTTTATTTTATTTGCTATTTTGTTATTTTAGTTATGCTTTTGATTTTTTTATTTATTTTTAATACAATTATTTTCATATAGTTTAATTACAATTGTTTTGGTATAGTTTAATTATAGTTATTTTGATATAGTTTAATTATAATCATTTCTATATAGTTTAAATGTACTTATTTTAATATAATTTAATCATATAGTTATTTTGATATGGTTTAATCATAATTTGGTTAAAACAGTCTTCAGTTTTATTTTATTTTTGTTTTTACTTTTGTTTTGGTTATAATTTTGTTGTTTTAGTTGTGCTTTTGATTTATTTGATTTCGATATAGTTGTTTTATTTTATTTTGATTTTTATTTTTATTTTAGTTATGATTTTGTTATTTTACTTGTTTTAATTTTGATATAGTTATAACTTTTGTTTTGTTTTTTTTTTTTTTTTTTCATTCAATTGTAATTTTATTCGTTTAGTTATGACTTTGGTACTTTTCATTCCAATATACATCTTTTATGTATATTTGTGATTTTATTATTTTGGGTATAATTTTTAATTTCTATTTTTCTTGTGTTGTTTTTATAATAGTAGTTAACGGAAGATTTGTTGTGCCTTGCAGTCAGATCAGAAAGCTCTGTCGGACCACTCGCATAAACATAAAGACAGCACTTCTATTTCATTTTGTTTTCGTTTTTTTGTTTTAAAACTAGTTATAATTTTAGTTATTATGATTGTAGATTGTATTTTTGTTTTCTTTTGTTTTTGTGTGTGTTCCAATTTGGCATTGACGCTTTAATAATTTGATTGTTTTGTTGTTTTCGTTGTTTTGGTTGGGATTGTTGTCTTTTTGTTTTACTTGAAATTCACATTGTTTTTGTTGGCATTTCATTGTTTTGGTGGTAATTTCTATTCTGATTATTTCGTCTTGTTTCCATTTGGTTACAGTTTTGATAGTTTAGTTGTAGATTATATTCTTGTTCTGTCTTGTTTCTGTTTTTGTTCTGATTTCAATTGTAATTTTAATGTTTTAATTGTTTTCGTTGTTTTGGTTGTAGTTTCTTGTTTTAGTTGGCCTTTGTATTGTTCTAGTTGGCATTTTACTGTTTTAGTTGTTATATGTACCTTTGTTTTGTCTTGTTTCAGTTTTTATTTTAATTTTAGTTCTAATGTCGAATGTTTTTGGTTGTCAATTATTTTTCGATTTTCGCTTTGGCTATCCATTTTGTTATTTCAACTATAATCTCTATTTCGATTATTTTATTGTTTTAATTATTTCCGTTGTGATTTTTATCTTTATTTTAGTTGTCCATCCTACTGTTTTAGTCGGCATTGTACATTTTTTTTTGTATTTTTGTTTTCTCTGTTTTGTGTTATGCTACAAAGGACTAGACAACACAATTCCGTTCTGGTCGGCATGCACTGAAACCCCCGTCACTGGTGCATTTAAATGGGATGTTGTGCTAGTCCGCAAGTGCATCAACCCTAAAGAACCACGGTCTTAATCCTCTACTCCCATGCCTGGGGTTCTATTTGAATCTATGTGCACTAGAGCTGTGGTCGGCATTTGCGTTCACGGGGGGATGGGTTTAGGGTTTAGGGTGCCAGCCCACTCATGTAAACGGAAAAATGGTATTTCTGTTTTGTCTTTTCTGTTCTTTTGTTTTAATACTAGCTGTAATTTTATTCTGGTTTCGGCTGTGGTTTAGAAGTGTTAAATGTGTCAGGCAGACTCGTTTGTTTTAGTTGTGGTTTGTGTGCAGTATAGTTTTCGTTTTTTGTTGTTTGTGTTTAGTTGTAATTCTGGCTTGTGATTGGGAGTTGAATTGGTCGTACGCTATAGAGGACTCAACAACAGTTCTGTTCTGGTTGGATGCACCAAAACCCCGTCCGCTGGTGCATTGAAATAGGATGTCATGCCAGTCCGCAGATGCATTAACACTAAAGAGCCATGCATCTTAATCCTTTGTTTCCGCGCCTAGGGTTTTGTTACAATCTACGTGCACCAGGCCCCAAACCCCATACCCTAAACTCGAAACCCCAGACCCTGAACCCTAAACCCTAAACCCCAAACCCCAAACCCCAAAGACCAAACCCTATGCATGTGTGAACCCTCTTCTTTTCTTGGTTGGTTTCCCTTATAAATATTGTATATATAATTACATGAATATAAAGTAATAATTAGTGGCATAAAGTTGATAAGCTGGAAACCCATGTTGTATTATGCTTTCTTTATCTACTTTTTAATTCTATGTTTAGAACGTTATTATAAAGTTCACTTGCCGCCTGCACCGTTTGTTAATGTAGTATGTAATATACCTCAGAGTTTATTTATTTTATATTTAAAGGCCTATATAAGGAAGCTTCAATTAAAATTAGATCAATTTAATTTAACACAAATTGTGAATTGGGTTTCGGATGGATGGCCCAGATCGATCGTGTTTAGGCCCTGGGTTAGCGCGATGAACTCGATGGATAAGGCACGCTGGGTGCAGGCCTCTTTAAGGGCCTTGCCCGCGTGCCCTCCGAGCCCACGCCAACCGATTTCGTGTCCGTTTTTTAGTTATTTACATTTCGATTTTCATATAGCTATAGTTTTCATATTTGTTTTATTATTATTGTATTTTTATTCTAGTTATAATTTTACTGTTTTATTGCTTTAGTTTTATTCTACTTATAATTTTATTATCTTAGTTATGCTTTGGAGTTTTTTAATTTTAATATACCTTTTCAATTTTATTTATTTCTTTTTATTTTATTTTAGAGTTGGATTTCAATAATAACAACCTGGAATATTTGAAGAGGTTCCTTACATTGGTCCTATAATCAGAAAAAGGGGGTTCCAGGAAGAGGGTCAAGATGGATCTTACATCATCAGTAAGCATTGCTAACATTTCCATGATTGACTGCTGCAAGAAGAAGTGTTGTCATATGGCAAACCGGAATGAAATTGCCAATGTAGTCATGCCTTTTGTATGTTCACCCAAAAGCAAAGGCATGAGTTTGTATATGCTGCACTAAATGGGTGTATTGATGGAATGGACTTGGACACATGTTATTAGAGTACATCCATGGTATTTAATAAGGTGACCATCTGCTTCAAAGCTTAGTACACTATATACGGGATTCAAAAGACCATGTTCTACCGCCGGAGGGATGAGTGGCTAGATGGAGCACACACCTCAAGACATGGGAACACTCACATGGTCAAAACCCGCTCTCACATTATGGTAGCCATAGAGATACTCAAGGCAGACAAGATGCCTCACAAATGCCGAACCACAAATGCAGGGGTCAAGTCAAGGTTTTGCCTTCAATCTACACTCAATTAACATGTGAACAAGTGCCTCAGTTTGATGGGGCTCCAAACAATCTGCACTGGTACCTTCAACAACATATGGAATACTCATTTTAAGGATGTGGAGATTGCAAAACACTCTAGCTTTTTCAAGTGTGACACTTGTACATTTATATAATGCTCTCATGAACACGTTGTACTTAAGGCTACTTGGGAATATGAGAGGCATTGTCAATGGCCCTGAGAGTTTTGGTTCAATGGAGAGATCTAGCTCAAATATTGTACATGTGTTCTTAACATCAAATAAGCTTCCTCGTCATTTGCTTTTACAGATGGATAATTGTGCAGGCGAGAACAAAAATAAGTAAATCATTTTAGTTAAGGGTTTCTCAAGCTTATACTTACTTTTATTTTTTAAATATGTACTAGCATACTTGTCAATGCTTGTTGTCAAAGGTGTGTTTGAGACAATCACGCTCAGTTTCTTTATGGTTGGTCACACTCAGGAAGATATTGATGCGTTCTTCAACAAAGTCTCCAACTCTACAAAAAGGACAAGTGCACTTACCTTACCACATATGATAGATCTTTTTGAAAATTGCATCTCCAAAAAAAATTGTGCTTTGCTTATGATTAAGGTGCCAGACTTCAAAAAGTTTCTCAAAGAGTATATCAAAGAGGGGAGCGATTCTTTAGTTGGTCACCTTGTGTCATTACAATTCTTTTTTTCCATAAGAAATGATATACCTATTATGCAGTACAAGTTATGGCCATCAGCGCAGGAGTGGTTACCGAAAGAGGGCTTATTGCTCTTCAAAAGTGGAGAGGATGAAAAGCCACTTCTCCCATAAGGATAACCAGACCCTATTTATTGAGTGCCTAGCTCAAGGAACAAGAACTTATTATTGATGGCATCAAAAAATATGTGGCATGGATTCAAAAATCGATACCAAAGAATTCTAATAAGGCAACTAGTTATTCAGAACTATATAAGCATGTGGTCGACTATTGGGTGATAAGGCCTACTGTCACAAGTACATAATTATAACACCCTTTTTGGCCTAAAACAAGGTGGCGAGAGGAGATTGAAATGACATCAATGAGCACAAACAACATAGAAGTTAATAGTGATGTAGAAGTGCAAACCCCACACTTTGTTGGACAAATGAACCAAAAACCTAAAGCATACTTTGATTGTTGTAAGGATCTTCAAAAACTAGTGATGGTCCTCATTACTTCAGATGTGTCATATAATCAGCCTATTTGGATGGGTCAAATTATCGACACACCTAAATTTATCACAAAAAATAATATGGTTAAGGTTGCATGGTTCAAACTACAAAAAATGCAACATAAGAAGGAGAGCGAAAGATATAATGGATGCCTAAAGAAAACATTGTCTCCCAATTAAAAAGACCCAGCACATTTTATAAATGTTAAATCCATTTGATATAGGTGGATGTCAAGAAGCGTTCATAAAGTCACGATTAATAAAAACGCAAGAGAATGTATGTTTTCTGAAGCTAATTACAAAATTATTAAATATATAATTATAATAAACTTTTTAATAATAGTACTAAATTGTTTATTTAACTATATAAATTTATAAAAAGATATGGAAGATTGACTATATAGGATTTTGTATATTATATATATATTATTAAGTACAAATTTTTAATTAATGTTATATTTAAATATTAATATTTTAATAACAACATTAATATTTATATAATGTACCTCTCATTCTCTTTAATAATTTTGATATTAGGCCCATGCAATCTTAAATATAATATATTATATAACTTAATACCTTCTACTTTTATAATGTTATTAATTTTTTATCCATGAATGATATAATTAAAGGGTCAATTATAAAAATATAATGTTCTAAAGAATATTTGTCTTCAAACATATATTTTAAAGAATATTCTTTCTTTAAACATATATTCTAAAGAATATTCTTTCTTTAAATATATATTATTTTAAAGAATATTTCTTTAATATTAGAAAATGCTAATTAAATAACTAAAATTACTAATTATTAAGAAATGGGACTATGGACATTCCCATTTTAGTTATAATTTACACATAACATAAATATAATAAAAATAAAACTTTGAATAAGTAATTACTTTATTAATTTAATTAATAGAATGTGATCAAAACCATGAACTAAAACTATAATAACCACTTTATATCATCATTAAATAAATAATTATATTTAATTAATTAAATTGTGCTTTAAAAAATATATTAAACTTTCAAAAAGTATTATACTAAATGGTTTAATACTGATATCATCAATTAAACAATATTTTATATTTTTTGTGCTTGAGTTTGTCATTCTCTATAGTCATTTATGAAATAATTTTGACCTTTAGAGGATTAGAATTAAGTTGAATTTTGAATTTTTTTTTCATATATTTAAGATAAATTTTTTATAAGATTTATATTTATACATTTTTAAAGATAAATGTTTTTATAAGATTCATTTTAAGAATCCAACTTAAATATGTTTTGGCGGATTATAAATTATGTACCACATTGTATTATTATAGATAGATTAAATAAAATCAATTGCTAAAACGTTAAGGCAAATTAGGTTAAAGCAATAATGACAAATTTATAGTGACATTACAAAACAATAATGATAAAATAGTGAATTCATCACACATAGATATTATTTATTAGTATCAAAGGTAAGTTTATAAATTCTATTGTTTTAATATTTAAATTAACAGTGGAAAATCTCACTATTGATTTTAAAGTTAAAATTAAAAATATTTAAATTTATAGTTTTAAATTTAAGTTTATGATTTTAATAAAATATAATATATATAATTTAATATTTTTAATTAAATTACTTTATATATAATTTAAATAAAAAGATACACTCTTTAGTTGATGTGTAAAAATAGCTGTAAAATTTGATCTATGTGATAGATATGAATCCGTTCCAGGCTCATCAACCCAATACATCCGTAAACTCATAAAACAAGCGAATGTACTGCATATGCCTTATATCTTAGGAATTTAGAGGTCTTTGCGTGTGTGTGTGTGTCTATATATATATATATATATATATATATAGAGAGAGAGAGAGAGAGAGAGAGAGAGAGAGAGAGAGAGAGAGAGAGATTTTAAAAATTTAAGATATAAATATGTTATGTAATTTAAGTTTGACAAGGTTTTATCAATATGGTAAAATCTATTGATTTAATCCACTGTCACAACCATATAACTAATTAACAGAGCCTCTTTGCTGCATTATTTTTTTTCTCATTATTATTAATTTTGACCTAAATAAAACAATTGCATTATTTATTTCATAAAATGGATATATACAATGTCGTGGTATATGGGCTTACTAAGTCGCATACATTGGATACTTGTTGATTCCACACAGTCCATCTCCGTTTCCTAGCATTGCCATTTTGACATATCCATTATCACCCCACCCTTTACCCCATGAGTTTTTAATTATCCAGTAACCCATCCCTGTTGCACAATCCGTTCCAAATCCAATCGTGAGAACTGCATGATTAATTACTGCCGGACAATTCCCAGAAAAAATTCCCTATATTACACCAAATATCATTACTATGCACTGCAGTAACTATATAATGTATATATATAATTCGAAGTTATGACATTAAACTCAATAACAGTACTTTTTTATAAAGCTGAAAATCAGGTGTTCCTCCGTTGATGTAAACTGAGATGGGATGTCTCTGAACAACAGCTTTAATATTTGCTTCATTACCTGCAGGGGCATAGTGCACGCTTTTGATTCTTACTACATGATGCCCCTCCTGCATTTTAAGCACAGTTAAATTAAATCAATATGTTATTCTCTAATATATTTTAAACCATGGATTATAGTGTGCTTAAGCTAATAAGGAGATGTTGAGCATATATATTCTGAGTAACGTATTACCTTCAATTTATCACATTTATTAACTTGAGCATTATACGGATAATCTCTCTCTGTGGTGATGCCATTGTTCTTTATTATGTAGCGGAAAGCAGCATCTGTCCAATCCCCATTGCAGCTTTTAGAGTGACAATCCACTAATTGTTGTTCAGACAAAGAGACCATTCTCCTAGTTCTAAGGTAGTTGATTCCTTCGATAACGCCTGTTGTTGCAAATGCCTAACAACTTCCTGCAGTGCATTGCAGTCGATTTAAACTGGAGAGAGAGAGAGAGAGAGAGATATGATTACCACAAGAACGTTGGTCCTTTACAGGAGTTACGGCACCAACATTTCGCCAATCAAAACTGAAACATTTACGTCCACGATTGGGAGAAAATTTTACGTTATCAGGTGGAGAAGATATATCTGAGGAGCTATTGAGTTTGATTACAGATGCAAAGATGGCTCTAAACTCAGCATTAGTTAAGTCTGCCATGTTGTTTAGCCCAAGAGTGTACGTCAGCTTCTGAGAGTTTTTGTTGTTTATGTAGTTGAGATTTTCCTATACATACATGTGTTAGCACTGACACACACGCGCGCGCGCGCGCACACACACAGAGTGAAAGAGAGAAAACCTTGAAGATAGGGAACCTCTTCTCCTGGTCATAGGTCTTATCATTGAGTTTGCCATTCTCACGCAGCCACATCTGAAATGTTTGCCATGCAGGATCGCTACGATTGCTTGCTGAAGAATAACTGACTGCTAATAAGAAAAAAACCATCTGATACCCATGGAATTGTACTAATTAATTTTGATGAAACTTAAAGCTCCATTGGGTCTCGGCGAAAAGGAGGCTCCGGCTCAGGAGGCTTCATATTATTTAGTATATTCGCAGATATTCTAGGGTTATTCTAGCATATTCTAGAATATTCTCAAGAATATTCTAGAATATATAAGTTTTTTAATATGCCGACTGGCTTAATAAAGCATTATCTTAAACCCTAAACCATTCGCGAGTCTTCGCGAGTTCTCCTTCTGTTTTGGCGATGATTCAGGCGGCTACAGTAATCAACTTGGAGGTTGCAGGGACTTACAGCGTCTACTGTGCACGAGGTTGGATACCGTGACAAAATTAAGGTAAGCTAGCTATTCAAGTTCAAGTTTAACTTGGTCTATGTGGCAGGATAACTTGTTAATTCTCTTGGTGTTGCAAAGCTCTGAAAAGAAGTCGAAGAGGCCAAACCCTCTGGCGTTGATGAACACGATCCTCGTCAACACCGCCGACCGTTTTCAGGAGGCTTGGTAAGGAAGTACTTTGCTATGTTTATCCTAATGGAAGTTTGTGCAAGATGATGATTCAACCGAAGAGTGTTTGACTCATGCAGCTTTTGATCGAGCGTCTCAGTAGACCTGGCGACTTAGTCTGGGATATTGGTTCTGAAACTGGGTCATCGTTGCTAGCTGCCGTCGAGCTTGGAAGGAATATTATAGGAACCGAGAAGAGTTTCGAACTCTCTAGGTTGGTAACAAACAAGCTCGCAGAGAAATTAGACCATAAGAATTACCTACTCAAACACCTCCACGTCCAAGCGTAACTGGTGGTTCGAGAACTGCAGCTTTACTTAACATGAAGAAGAAACTTTAGCTAATGTATATTGAGTAATAAATTAAGCTAATATAAAAAAAATAAGATAGAAATACAACAGTTTTAATAGAATTCTTTTTTGCCGACTGAGGCCAATACTGCGGACTAGAAAGAATATTCTAGAATATTCTTGAATATTCGAGCCCAGGCCTCCTGGGCCCCAAGCCTCCAAAATGGCGGCACTCGGCTCCATTCATTCTATATATATTTGGGACTAAACAAGTGGGCATTATTTAATTAGCTTTGTCCAAGTCTTACACACACAGAGTTAAACTATGGAAGCCGTTTTGATCAAGTACAATATTATTCATGGATGTTACATCATATCCTTAATTTACTTGAACATGCTAGCCACGATTGATGCAGACATTTAACTGTACCAGTAAGTGTATACAGATAGTGTGTGTGGAGAGAGAGAGACAGTATATTAAATTATTTTTCAGACAAGAGACTATGTAATTTAAAACTAGCTTTTATAATAATCTAGTAAAATTATTCAATTTATTAATAAGTTAATAATAGTACTATAAAAGGTTTTTCCTCGAAATTTGTCAATATTTATTTTATTTTATTTCAAGTAAACTTATGTTATATTATAGTTTACAAGAATTTTTCTCATACATTATTTAACAAAAAATAATATATCTGACTTTTGCGACTTTATTAGTTGTCAATAAACTTTTTATATTTTATATCTACGATCTATCTATCTATCTATAAAACAGTATCTTTTAACACTTCAAAAGTTCTATACTATATCACACACACACACACACACATTTATGTATATATACGTATAATGTTTACACAGTAGATTGTGCTCCACTAATCCATGAATTATACTTTATTAACACATGCTACTTAAACCATAATCACCTAGACATCTAACTACTCAGCCAGAAGTCGGCGGCTGTGGCATGGCTTGCCAATCTTCTTTCCGCACAATCCCGGGTTCCCAGCAAAACTGCAGGAACATGCATTATATAGATAGATAGATAGAGAGAGAGAGAAGCATAATAACTAGGTTAGACCTTCTTGCAGGGAAGTTATCAAACGGACCACCGGTGGGAATTGGCCCTGATAGCTTGTTAAACGAAACATCACTGCAAACATGGATCATTATATTCTATAGTTATATACGGCTCACACATATATTATTATGGATGGCCCCGAACGTTAAATATATATGCTATTATTATTATTATATAAAAAAAGCGTATACTCACAAGTAGGCTAGCTTGGAGAGTGAAGCCAGGGATTGTGGTATTGACCCAGATAAATTATTCTTGCCAATGTACCTGCATATTAAATATGAGAGAGAGAATGTAAACAAAGAAATAATACTTACAAAGACTGTAGATTCTGCAGATTCGCTAGCTCAGATGGTATAGTCCCTGAAAGCTGATAATCCCGCAGTGCCCTGGTAAATATACACAGTACTACATTACCACACACACATACAAAGACAGTTATCACGCACACATGCAGCGCACAGACACATACAGAGCTCTTTCTCTCTCTCTCTATCACATACACACACACACATGCAGTGCACAGACATATAGATGCCTCTCTCTCTTTCTCACACACACATGCAATGCACAGACACATATAGATCTCTCTCTCTCACACACACATGCAGTGCACAGAGACGTACAGAGCTATCTCTCTCTCACACACACACACTGTTGTAGCGCTTACACTCCTACGACTGTGTTGTCCTCATCACATGTGACATGGATAAAAGTGCAGGCGTCAAAGGATGTGGCATCCCAGGATTTTAGCGCGTTGGATGGATCCTCAACACATGCCTTGAAGGTGGCAAGAGCAACAACTGAAACACAAAAGAAAAAACATACAAAAGGTCAATCTCTCTCTCTCTCTTGCATACACGCACCGCACACACAGTCTCTCTCTCACTCACACACGCGCGCACACACACACGCGCGCGCGAGTATACCGTCCTGGTTTGGAGTGGCATGAGATCCTGAAAGAAGGAAACCCAAGAAAACAAGAGAAAGAGGGACCTTGATAGCCATAGCCATGGAGAACCTAGCACATAAAAACCCCACAACTGATTCTTCGAGGAAAAAAAAAGGGGGGTGGATTCTTTTAATAGCTTTTTATCATTTGATCACGCGTATTATAATATTTGGTTTTAATGCACGTCAACAACGTGTGAATATGTGTTACCATGTGTTATTCATGCATGCCTGCGTGGGAGTTGCAAAATCCCACGTAGGCGTGATAAGGGTTAACGTGGCACCTATTATATACGAGTATTTATTATATTTATGTTGGTTTATATACATCTAAACTAAACTGTATGATATGAAGCCATTTGTATATTGAAAAAAATTAATTAAATCAATATTATAAACCGCATATGAGGTGCTCAAGTCATAACGCCCTGAGAATCATGTGTAATATTTTATGTACTTCAAAAATTTAATTTAATAAGAAAGGTGTATTACGGTTTAAGGTTTATACATTCTATGAACAGTGTTTACAGTCCGTCGACAAAATGGACACCTGGACACTGCTGAAGAGCACCTCTGACACGTCACATGGCCACATGGGACTAGTAAGGTATCTACTTCTGAACTCAGGCATATTTTGCACGTCCACGCAGATTTCACCGTCTCCACCTCACGTGTGGCTGAATCCGCCCTATCCTGCAATATACATACATATAAGTGTGTGTGTGCGTGCGCGCGCGTGCGTGAGAGAGAGATGAGTTTAATAATTTTCTCATAGTTTCACACAAACGCGTTATACATGTATTATATTCAAACAGATATTTTACTAGCGTAGTCAAATTAAGTTAAGCAAAGAGTACGTGCATGTGTACATGTATAGGTACGTGTGTGTGTGTGTGTGTGTGTGTGTGTGAGAGAGAGAGAGAGAGAGAGAAGAGAGAGAGAGAGAGAGTGAGTGTGAAGAAGTCTAAGAAAGTCCATATACATAGATACATATAATAATATATATGTATTCTTACATCCATATGCACACCATAACATATTGTCCATATACACAACACTATGACACGCACACACCCTATACTGGGAGGTATATACGTAACACACGCAGAAGATAGCTATACTGAAACGAGAATGTCAACACACGCCCACACGTATGTGTTACCTGTTCTTTGAGGAGAAAACCGTGTGTAGAACTTAGCTGTTGTGTGGAGTGAGAGTGTGTGTTCCAGCAAAGACTGTTTCTCAAGACTGGGAGGCAAACCCATTGATGTCAATATATCCTTAATAGCTTGTGCATATCCAACAGCTCCCAGATCATTCACTTTCTCCTGCATTGCATATATATATATATATATAATCAATGTGCGCGTGCATACATACATATCCAATATGGATATAAGAAGGCAATACACATACCTCTTTGGACACGCTTGCATTACTGCTTTCAGCTACAGAGACATGAAGCTCAAGCTGGCTTGAGAGATCAACTTGTTCTGCACGATATGTAAACATTTACATGCATGCATATGCATATCTATACGGATTGTATATGTTCTCCTTATAAAGATAAAACATAATGAATATCTACATAATATGTCTTTGCATATGCACACAGTACACAACATACCTGAAGTCAAGCTGCCACCCGTGCTTTTAAAAGATAGCATATTCGAGGATAGAATATCCTGCATTTGTCCAGGACTCGTCTCGATTTCTATACGGAACAATGGCTGTCCAGCCGGAGCTCGTATATCCTTCATAACACGACCATACCTCCTTTGTGATGGTTCTCCATCCCTATACCACAATATTAACTATATATAGCCAAATGTTATGTATATCTTCGATGTATAATGTATGTCTGCGTCTCAGTGACACATACACACGTGCGTTATTACCTGTGCCATGCTATGATTTCACCAGCATAAAATGGTCTTAAAGGGCAAAACTGCAGGGCCTTGGCGTCCATGGGAAGAATATCCGATCCCAGATGTATACTGTTGATTTGGTTTACGGTTTAGGGTTTGAAATTTGGGGTCTGGTGCACACAGATCGAAACAAAACCCTAGGCACGAGAGCAGAGGATTAAGATGTGTGGTTCTTCAAGGTTAATGCACCTGCAGACTAGCATGACATCCCATTTGAATGCACCAGTGGACGGGTTTTAGTGCATGTTGACCAGAATGGAACTGTTGTCGAGTCCTCTGTAGCGCACGACTAGTTCAACTCTGAATCACAAACTGAAATTATGACTGAATACAAATAACAAAAAATGTAAACTACAGCACACAGACCGTAACTAAAACACGACACATTTAATGCGTCAAAACTACAACAAAAAGGAGAATAAAATAGAAATAAGACGCAACTGCAATGGCAATGCTAACACGTTTCTATCGCCATCGCGTAACAATAAAATCACAAACACACAACATCCTATTCAAATGCATCGTGTTGGTACGACCCAGACTCAACAAAAGTTCTAGATTCAACAGCTAAAACATTAAAACTATGACTAGAATTGATCAAAACATCAAAGCTGTAACTAAAACGATCTATTGTCGAAACTATCAAAACCATAACTAGGTCTTTATAATAATATTTCGCGCCTATGAACCTTTATTTAGTTTTATAGTTCATTACAGCTTATTTCGAAAATAAATAAAGTACTTGAGATTTACATAATACATCCACAAACAGATAATGCTTAAGCCTTATTGCTTACCTGTATTACAATTGGTTTAGGGTTTAGGGTTTAGAGTTTGGGGTTTGGGGTTTTGGGGTTTTGAGTTTTGGGTCTGGGCTTTGGGGCCTAGTGCATGCAGATCAAAACAAAACCCCAGGCATGGAAACAAAGGATTAAGATGCATGGCTCTTTAGGGTTAATGCATATGTGGACTGGCACGACATCCTATTTCAATGCACCAGCAGACGGGGTTTTTGGTGCATGCTGACCAGAATGGAACTGCTGTCAGTCCTCTGTAGCGTACGACCAATTCAACTCCCAATCTCAAGCCAGAATTACAACTAAACACAAACAACAAAAAACGAAAACCAGAATAAAATACAGCTAGTATTAAAACAAAAGAACGGAAACAAGACAAAACAGAAATACCATTTTTCCGTTTACGCAAGTGGGTTGGCACCCTAAACCCTAAACCCTAAACCCATCCCCGCCCGTGAACGCAAACACTGGTCGTGGCTCTGGTGCACGCAGATTGAAACAGAACCCTAGGCGCGGGAGCAGAGGATTAAGATGCGTGGTTCTTTAGGGTTGATGCACCTGCAGACTGGCACGACATCCCATTTAAATGCATCAGCAGACAGGGTTTTAATGCATGCCGACCAGAACGGAACTCCAATCCTCTGTAGCATAACACAAAACAAGAGAAGACAAAAATACAAAAAAATAGAATGCCGACTAAAACAGTAGGATGACAACTAAAATAAAGATAAGAATCACAACAGAAACAGTTAAAACAATAAAATAATCAAAATAGAGATTACAGTTGAAATAAGGTACAAGCAACAACTAAAACAGTAAAATGCCAACTAGAACAATACAAATGCGAACTAAAATAAGAAACTACAACCAAAACAATGAAAACGGAAAAACAATTAAAAACATTAAAATTATAACTAAAATCAGAACAAAAACAGAAACAAGACAGAACAAGAATACAATCTACAACTAAACTATCAAAACTGTAACCAGAATTGAAATAAAAAATGGAAACAAGACGAAATAATCAGAGTAGAAATTACCACCAAAACAATGAAATGCCAACAAATACAATGTGAATTTCAAGCAAAACAAAAGATAACAATCCCAACCAAAACAATGAAAATAACAAAGCAATCAAACTATTAGAGCGTCAACACCAAATTAGAACACGCACGAAAACAAGAGAAAACAAAAATATAATCTACAGTCAGAATACTAAAATTACAACTAGTTTTAAAACAAAAAACCAAAAACAAGATGAAATAGAAATGCTGTATTTTTATTTACTCGAGTGGGTCCGACAGAGCTTTTCGATCCAACTACAAGGCACAACAAATCTTTCGTTAACTACTATCACAAAAGCAACACAAGAAAAATAGAAATAAAAAATTATATCCAAAATAATAAAATAACGAATATACATAAAAGATATATATTGGAATGAAAAGTACCAAAGTCATAACTAAACAAATAAACTTACAACCGAATAAAAAAAAAAAAAAATAAAACGAAAACGAAAGTTATAACTATATTAAAATTAAAACAAGTAAAATAACAAAATGATAACTAGAATAAAAATAAAAAACAAAATAAAATAAAACAACTATATCGAAATCAAATAAATCAAAAACATAACTAAAACAACAAATTATAACCAAAACGAAAGTAAAAACAAAAATAAAATAAAACTGAAGAACCATATCAAAATAACTATATGATTAAACTATATTAAAATAAGTACATTTAAACTATATAAAAACGATTATAATTAAACTATATCAAAATAACTATAATTAGACTATACCAAAACAATTGTAATTAAACTATATGAAAACAACTGTACTAAAAATCAAAAGCATAACTAAAATAACAAAATCGCAAATAAAATAAAAACAAAATAAAACTAAGAATTACAAACCAATCAAAATTAAAATTAAAACAAGTAAAATAACAAAATCATAGCTAGAATAAAAATAAAAAACAAAATAAAACAAAACAACTATATCAAAATCAAAGAAATCAAAAGCACAACTAAAATAATAAAATTATAACTAAAACGAAAACAAAAATAAAAATAAAATATTTTAACCAAATTATGATTAAAATTAAAATAACTAAAATAAGAAAACAACCACTGAAATAAAAATAGAAAACAAAATAAAATAAAATAAGTACATCAAAATTTGAAAAACTAAAAACAGAACTGAAATAACAAAACTATAACTAAAACAAAAACAAAACAAAACTGAAAACTGGTTATGTACGTGTATATGTAAATTTTTTTATTGTGTTTATATATGTGTGCAAATGAAACATTGAATTAAATTAAAAATAATATTAATTTAATATTAATAATAAGGTTTAACATTGGAATATTCTTGAAAAAATAAGAAATTAATTGAGAAAATCCCATTAATATATACAAATGTAGAAGAATTACTAAAATAATTAAGAATATATACTAATTTAATTATGATAATCAAGTTAATATTGGAATATTCTTGAAATAATAAGAAACTAATAAAGAATATCCCATTGTTATAAAGAAATGTAAATTAATTACTCGAATAATTAAGAAAATAATATTAATAAACACACTATAAACATATTTTAAATTATACATAATAAATATAATTTTATCTAATATATAGTCATATATAGTTTTAATATTATGTATTAATTTAATATTAATAATAAGGTTTAACATTGAATATTCTTAAAATAATAAAGAAATAATTGACAAAATCCCATTAATATATACAAACGTAGAATAATTACTAAAATAATTAAGAATATATACTAATTTAATTATGATAATTAAGTTTAATGTTGGAATAATAAGAAAATAATAAAGAATATCCCATTAATATAAAGAAATGTAAATTATTTACTTGAATAATTAAGAAAATAATATTAATAAACACACTATGAATATATATAATACATAATAATATATCAATTTATTTATTGTATAAGTATATATATTTATAATATATACTTAATAATATATACTGGAATATTAAGAATGTAGAATAATTACTAAAATTTCGAAATATTAAACAACTTGAATCACTTGAATCACATTAAATGCAATTTATCAAAATCATTAGAATTAAAAAGTATATATGTCAGAGTGTCGTTATTTGTGTCAACTCATTTAAATTTTATTTTATTTTTTTTTCAAAAATTTAAAATTTTGACATAAATATTATCAGTCTGACATGTAAATTTGAAAATGCATTTAATTTCCTATTCAAATTCAATCTGGTTTTTTTCCGGCAAGGGTCTTTTCATTTATGTAATTTTCTTTCTTCAGATCTTCTTTTTTCTTGATAGTGATCACCTCAGGAGCGACATTAAATTGGGTGTTATTGTTTTTAGGAAAGTACAGCGCCTTTAGTGTTGTTTACAAATAAGTATTATAAACAAATTTAGAAATACTTATAACATTCTCTTTTAAAATTAAAATTTAAGGTTTAAGAATCCATTAGGATTACATTATAATCTGTTAGGGATTTATCCCATTTACACATCCTTTTTACTTAAAATTCTCAGTTAACCGAAATATTAAAGAGTTATCAAAAGGGTGACAGAATTAATCTGGCCATTTTTTTTTTTCGCCTTTTAAAAGAAGTGGCGAGATTAATCCTTTTAAAATAGAGAAGCCGTGGCGGGATTAATCCGGCCAATGCTTCTCCACCTTTTAAAAAGGGCGGCGAGATTAATCTTGCTCATCATTCTAGGAGGTAGAGAAGGGGTGGCGAGATTAATCCCACCACCACTTCCCTGTTTTAGAGATTTATGGGCGGGATTAATCCTGCCACCCCTTCAAAATCTATTAAAATCTTAATTTTGGATAGAGTTGTGGGCGGGATTAATCCCGCTGACTCTTCCTCGTCGGAGGGATTCGCCGGCAAGATTAATCCCATCGACTCTTCCTCGTCAGAGGGAATCGGCAGCGGGATTAACCTTGCCAACTCTCTCCGACGAGGAAGAGCCGGCGGCGGGATTAATCTCGTCGACTCTTCCTCGTCAGAGGGAGTCGACGGCGGGATTAATCAAGCTGACTTTCCTCGTCGAAGAGAGTCGTAGGTAGATTAATCCCGCCCACCATTCTATTAGGTGGGAAAGGGGTGGCGGGATTAATCCCCCCACCAATTGTATTAATCAAGCATGATAATCTATACTTATACATAATTATATATTATTGCCAGGCATATATATTAAGCACCCTAGATTCAGATTTTTTAGAAATATTGCATAAACAAATATCATAAATAACACAATTATTTATGTGCAGAACAATATGTTTAATAATGGAGATAAAGTATGTCTTCTTTGGAACAACGAGATAACTGGCATTGGAACTGTAGAAGTTTGAGATGATGATGCATCATGTCACAATATTGCCCAAGGATCTTGTGTGTACGTATGGGTGAACACCATTTGCAAGCATGTTGAGGTTCCTGGAATGAAATTTAAAGAGGGTTCTTCTGTATTGTGGAATGTGGATGAAGTCAAGGCTAACACAGAATATGCAGAGTCACAAACAAATAGTAGTACAAGTTCACCAGATGGTGGCTTGCTTGCTGTGATGGATGAGGTGATTATCTTTCTTCATGAGATCGAGGTTGGGAGAGGCATCATCACAGTTATAAATCCAATATAAGCCGTATCAGAAGAGAAACTAGAGGCCTACTTCATGGGTGTAGTTGTGACAAAGGTTTCACCTAATGACACATTGCATCCTGGATCCCTTGTGAGGTGGCGAACATCTGAATTAAAACGGTGAGATGGTTCAAGATATTCAGAGTTGGATTTCAATAATAATAACCTGGAAGAATAACCCATATTTGAAGAGGTTCCTTGCATTGGTCCTATAGTAAGAAAAAGGTGATTCATGGGTTGCAGATCTGCTCCTGCAAGTTCCGGCAAGAGGGCCGAGATGGATCCTACATCTTCAGCAAGCGTTGCTAGCATTTCCATGATTGACTGTTGTAAGAAGAAGTGTTGTCAGATAGCAAACCGGAATGAAATTACCCAATGTAGACATGCCTTTCGTATGCTCACCCAAAAGCAAAGGCATGAGTTTGTATATGCTGCACTAACTGGGTGTATTGATGGAATGGACTTGGACACATGTTATCAGAGTACATCCATGGTATTTAATAAGGTGGACATCTGCTTCAACTATATACGGTTTAGGTGATTATGGTATAAAGCATAATCCATGGATTAGTGGAGCACAGTTGTGTAAACATTATACGTATATATACATAAGTGTGTGTGTGCGATACAATATAGAACTTTTGAAGTGTTGAAAGGTTAACAATGTATCCATCCAGTTTTATACTAAAGAGAGCTGTTTCAAAATATGAAAAGTTTATTTACAACTAATAAAGTCGTTTAACAAGTTGACATATGCAAAAGTCAAATATATTATTTTTGTTAAAGTATAGAGAAAAATTCTTGTAAACTATAATATAACATAAGTTTACTTGAAATAAACTAAAATAAAATAAAAATATTGACAAATTTCGAGGAATAACCAATATAATATTTTTATAGTACTATTGTTAGCTTATTAATAAATAGAATAATTTTACTAGAATATTATAAAAACTAGTTTTAAATTACATAGTCTCGTCTGAAATATAATTTAATATACTGTCTCTCTCTCTCCACACACACTATCTGTATACACTTACTGTTACAGTTAAATGTCTGCATCAATCGTGACTAGCATGTTCAAGTAAATTAAGGATATGATGTAACATCCATGAATAATATTGTACTTGATCAAAACGGCTTCCGTAGTTTAACTCTGCGTGTGTAAGACTTGGACAAAGCTAATTAAATAATGCCCACTTGTTTAGTCCCAATATATATAGAATGAATGGAGCTTTAAGTTTCATTAAAATTAATTAGTACAATTCCATGGATATCAGATCCTGTATACTAGTTTTTTTCTTATTAGCAGTCAGTTATTCTTCAGCAAGCAATCGTAGCGATCCTGCATGGCAAACATTTCAGATGTGGCTGCGTGAGAATGGCAAACTCAATGATAAGACCTATGACCAGGAGAAGAGGTTCCCTGTCTTCAAGGTTTTCTCTCCTTCACTTTGTGTGTGTGTGTGTGCGCGCGCGCGCATGTGTGTCAGTGCTAACACATGTATGTATAGGAAAATCTCAACTACATAAACAACAAAAACTCTCAGAAGCTGACGTACACTCTTGGGCTAAACAACATGGAAAACTTAACTAATGCTGAGTTTAGAGCCATCTTTGCATCTGTAATCAAACTCAATAGCTCCTCAGATATATCTTCTCCACCTGATAACGTAAAATTTTCTCCCAATCGTGGACGTAAATGTTTCAGTTTTGATTGGCGAAATGTTGGTGCCGTAACTCCTGTAAAAGACCAACGTTCTTGTGGTAATCATCTCTCTCTCTCTCTCCAGTTTAAATCGACTGCAATGAACTGCAGGAAGTTGTTGGGCATATGCAGCAACAGGCGTTATCGAAGGAATCAACTACCTTAGAACTAGGAGAATGGTCTCCTTGTCTGAACAACAATTCGTGGATTGTCACTCTAAAAGCTGCAATGGGGATTGGACAGATGCTGCTTTCCGCTACATAATAAAGAACAATGGCACCACCAGAGAGAGAGATTATCCCTATAATGCTCAAGTTAATAAATGTGATAAATTGAAGGTATTACGTTACTCAGAATATATATGCTCAACATCTTCTTATTAGCTTAAGCACACTATAATCCATGGTTTAAAATATATGAGAGGATAACATAATGATTTAATTTAACTGTGCTTAAAATGCAGGAGGGGCATCATGTAGTAAGAATCGAAAGCGTAAATTTGTATTAATAATAATATATATAATATACAAAATCCTATATAGTCAATCTTTCATATCTTTTTATAAATTTATATAGTTAAATAAACAATTTAGTACTATTATTAAAAAGTTTATTATAATTATATATTTTGTAATTTTGTAATTGCTTTAAGCTTCAGAAAACATACATTCTCTTGCATTTTTATTAATTGTGACTTTATCAATGCTTCTTGACATCCACCTATATCGAATAGATTTAACATTTATAAAACGTGCTAGGTCTTTTTAATTGAGAGACCATGTTTTCTTTAAGTATTGATGTCATTTCAATCTTCTCTGGCCACTTTGTTTTAAGCTAAAAAGGGTGTTATAATTATGTACTTGTGACAGTAGGCTTTGTCTCATAATAGTCGATCACATGCTTATATAATTCTGAATAACCAATTGCCTTATTACAATTTTTTGGCATCGATTTTTGAACCCATGCCACATATTTTTTGATGCCATCAATAATAAATTCTTGTTCCTTGAACTAGGCACTCAATGGAATAGGGTCTGGTTGTTCTTATGGGAGAAGTGGCTTTCCATCCTGTCCACTTTTGAAGAGCAATAAACCCTCTTTCGGTAATCACTTCTGCTCTGATGGCCGTAACTTGTATTGCATAATAGGTATACCATCTCTTATGGAGAAAAAGAATTGTAGCGACACAAGGTGACCAACTAAAGAATCCCTCCCCTCTTTAATATACTCTTTGAGAAACTTTTTAAAGTCTGGCACCTTAGTCACAAGCAAAGCACAATTTTTTTTGGAGATGCAATTTTCAAAAAGATTCATCATATGCGGTAAGGTAAGTGCACTTGTCCTTTTTGTAGAGTTGGAGACCTTGCTGAAGAACGCATCAATATCTTCATGAGTGTGACCAACCATAAGGAAACTGAGTGTGATTGTCTTAAACACACCTTTGGCAACAAGCATTAACAAATATGCTAGTACATATCTAGAAAATAAAAGTAAGTATGAGCTTGAGAAAACCCTTAACTAAATGATTTACCTATTTTTGTTAGAGTCGCTAGACCAATGTGGAAGTGAAAAGTGTCCATATGATTCACAACCGTGTCCATGTGTTAGCACACTTATTAATGAAATTAGAAGTTTCATGACATTTCCAAGGCACTTTGGTGTTGTAACGAGCCTTGGAATGCTGGTCTTTGAATGATTCATCTTGTCATGGATCAAGCACAGGTATTCTGGTAGACGTGACACAAAAAGCATGCGGTGTGCATAGTACTGAGACCGACAAGTTTGTTATGTAATCATGTGGACCTCCATCTTCTTTTGAATGGCAGTGATCTCCACCAAGATTTTTGCACAAGCCTCTGCAGCCTTCAATGATGTACAAGTGTCACACTTGAAAAGTTAAAGTGTTTTGCAATTTCCACATCTTTAAAATGAGTATTCCATATGTTGTTAAAGGTACCAGTGCAGATTGTTTGGAGCCCCATCAAATTGAGGCACTTGTTCACATGTTCACACAGTTTCAATTGAGTATAGATTGAAGGCAAAACCTTGAGATTTTCCCTGACCCTTGCATTTGTGATTTGGCATTTATGAGGCATCCTATCTGCATTTGCTTCCACAAAAGCCTTGAGTATCTCTATGGCTGCCATAATGTGAGAGCGGGTTTTGACCAGGCGAGTGTTCCCATGTACTGAGGTGCGCGCTCCATCTAGCCACTCATCCCTTCGACGATAGAATATAGTTTTGGGATCTCGTATATAGTTGAAGCAGATGTCCACCTTATTAAATACCATGGATGTACTCTGATAACATGTGTCCAAGTCCATTCCATCAATACACCCAGTTAGTGCAGCATATACAAACTCATGCCTTTGCTTTTGGGTGAGCATACGAAAGGCATGTCTACATTGGGTAATTTCATTCCGGTTTGCTATCTGACAACACTTCTTCTTGCAACAGTCAATCGTGGAAATGCTAGCAACGCTTGTTGAAGATGTAGGATCCATCTCGACCCTCTTGCCGGAACTTGCAAGAGCAGATCTGCAACCCATGAATCGCTTTTTTCTTATTATAGGACCAATGCAAGGAACCTCTTCAAATATGGTTATCCTTCCAGGTTATTATTATTGAAATCCCATTTTAATTCAGATGTTCGCCACCTCAAAGGGATCCAGAATGCAATGTGCCATTAGGTGAAACCTTTGTCACAACTACACCCATGAAGTAGGCCTCTAGTTTCTTTTGATATGGCTTCTATTGGATTTATAACTGTGATGATGCCTCTCCCAACCTCGATCTCATGAAGAAAGATAATACCTCATCTATCACAGCAGGCAAGCCACCATCTGGTGAACTTGTACTACTATTTGTTTGTGACTCTGCATATTCTGTGTTAGCCTTGACTTCATCCACATTCCACAATACAGAAGAACCCTCTTCAAATTTCATTCCAGGAACCTCAACATGCTTGCAAATGGTGTTCACCCATACGTACACACAAGATCCTTGGGCAATATTGTGACATGATGCATCATCATCTCGAACTTCCACAGTTCCAGTGCCAGTTATCTCGTTGTTCCAAAGAAGACATACTTTATCTCCATTATTAAACATATTGTTTACACATAAATAATTGTGTTATTTATGATATTTGTTTATGCAATATTTCTAAAAAATCTGAATCTAGGGTGCTTAATATATATGCCTGGCAATAATATATAATTATGTATAAGTATAGATTATCATGCTTGATTAATACAATTGGTGGGGGGATTAATCCCGCCACCTTTCCCACCTAATAGAATGGTGGGCGGGATTAATCTACCTACGACTCTCTTCGACGAGGAAGAGTCAGCTTGATTAATCCACCGTCGACTCCCTCTGACGAGGAAGAGTCGGCGAGATTAATCCCGCCGCCGGCTCTTCCTCGTCGGAGAGAGTTGGCAAGGTTAATCCCGCTGCCGATTCCCTCCGACGAGGAAGAGTCGATAGGATTAATCTTGCCGGCGAATCCCTCCGACGAGGAAGAGTCGGCGGGATTAATCCGCCCACAACTCTATCCAAAATTAAGATTTTAGAAATTTTGAAGGGGTGGCAGGATTAATCCCGCCCATAAATCTCTAAAACAGGGAAGTGGTGGCGGGATTAATTCCGCCACCCCTTCTCTCCTCCTAGAATGATGAGCAAGATTAATCCGCCGCCCTTTTTAAAAGGTGGAGAAGCATTGGCCGGATTAATCCCGCCACGGCTTCTCTGTTTTAAAGGATTAATCTCACCACTTCTTTTAAAAGGC
Organism: Selaginella tamariscina; assembly: GCA_003024785.1. NCBI lineage: Eukaryota > Viridiplantae > Streptophyta > Lycopodiopsida > Selaginellales > Selaginellaceae > Selaginella > Selaginella tamariscina. The sequence continues at coordinate 39,743 of PUQB01000875.1, read as the reverse complement.
GAAAAAAAAAAATGGCCAGATTAATTCCGTCACCCTTTTGATAACTCTTTAATATCTCGGCTAACTGAGAATTTTAATAAAAAGATGTGTAAATGGGATAAATCCCTAACAATTATAATGTAATCCTAATGGATTCTTAAACCTTAAATTCTAATTTTAAGAGAGAATGTTATAAGTATTTCTAAATTTGTTTATAATACTTATTTGTAAACAACACTAAAGGCGCTGTACTTTCCTAAAAACAATAACACCCAATTTAATGTCGCTCCTGAGGTGATCACTATCAAGAAAAAAGAAGATTGAAGAAAGAAAATTACATAAATGAAGAGACCCTTGCCGGAGAAAAAACCAGATCTGAATTTGAATAGGAAATTAAATGCATTTTCAAATTTACATGTCAGACTGATAATATTTATGTCAAAATTTTAAATTTTTGAAAAAAATAAAATAAAATTTAAGATGGTTGACACAAATAACCGACACTCTGACATATATATTTTTAATTCAATGATTTTGATAAATTACATTTAATGTGATTCAAGTGATTCAAGTTATTTAATATTTCGAAATTTTAGTAATTATTCTACATTCTTAATATTCTAGTATATATTATTAAGTATATTATAAATATATATACTTATACAATAAATAAATTGATATATTATTATGTATTATATATATTCATAGTGTGTTTTTAATATTATTTTTTTAATTATTCAAGTAAATAATTTACATTTCTTTATATTAATGGGATATTCTTTATTATTTTCTTATTATTCCAATATTAAACTTGATTATTATAATTAAATTAGTATATATTCTTAATTATTTTAGTAATTATTCTACATTTGTATATATTAATGGGATTTTGTCAATTATTTCTTTATTATTTTAAGAATATTCAATGTTAAACCTTATTATTATATAAATTAATTATAATATTAAAACTATATATGACTATATATTAGATAAAATTATATATTATTATGTATAATTTAAAATATGTTCATAATGTGTTTATTAATATTATTTTCTTAATTATTCGAGTAATTAATCTACATTTCTTTATAACAATGGGATATTCTTTATTAGTTTCTTATTATTTCAAGAATATTCCAATATTAACTTGATTATCATAATTAAATTAGTATATATTCTTAATTATTTTAGTAATTCTTCTACATTTGTATATATTAATGGGATTTTCTCAATTAATTTCTTATTTTTTCAAGAATATTCCAATGTTAAACCTTATTATTAATATTAAATTAATATTATTTTCAATTTAATTCAATGTTTCTTTTGCACACATATATAAACACAATAAAAAAATTTACATATACACGTACATAATCAGTTTTCAGTTTTGTTTTTTTTTGTTTTAGTTATAGTTTTGTTATTTCATTCTGTTTTTAGTTTTTCAAATTTTGATGTACTTATTTTATTTTATTTTGTTTTCTGTTTTTATTTCAGTGGTTGTTTTCTTATTTTAGTTATTTTAATTTTAATCATAATTTGGTTAAAATAGTCTTCGGTTTTTTATTTTTATTTTTGTTTTCGTTTTAATAATTTATTATTTTAGTTGTGCTTTTGATTTCTTTGATTTTGATATAGTTGTTTTGTTTTATTTTGTTTTTTATTTTTATTCCAGCTATGATTTTGTTATTTTACTTGTTTTAATTTTAATTTTGATTGGTTTGTAATTCTTAGTTTTATTTTGTTTTTATTTTATTTGCGATTTTGTTATTTTAGTTATGCTTTTGATTTTTAATACAGTTGTTTTCATATAGTTTAATTACAATTGTTTTGGTATAGTCTAATTATAGTTATTTTGATATAGTTTAATTATAATCATTTTTATATAGTTTAAATGTACTTATTTTAATATAGTTTAATCATATAGTTATTTTGATATGGTTCTTCAGTTTTATTTTATTTTTGTTTTTACTTTCGTTTTGGTTATAATTTGTTGTTTTATTATGCTTTTGATTTATTTGATTTCGATATAGTTGTTTTATTTTATTTTGTTTTTTTATTTTTATTCTAGTTATGATTTTGTTATTTTACTTGTTTTAATTTTAATATAGTTATAACTTTTGTTTTCGTTTTATTTTTTTTTATTCGGTTGTAAGTTTATTTGTTTAGTTATGACTTTGGTACTTTTCATTCCAATATATATCTTTATGTATATTCGTTATTTTATTATTTTGGATATAATTTTTTATTTCTATTTTTCTTGTGTTGCTTTTGTATAGTAGTTAACGTTGTGCCTTGTAATTGGATCGGAAAGCTCTGTCGACCACTCGAGTAAACAAAAATACAGCATTTCTATTTCATCTTGTTTCTGGTTTTTTTGTTTTAAAACTAGTTATAATTTTAGTATTCTGACTGTAGATTGTATTTTTATTTTCTCTTGTTTTCGTGCGTCTTTTTGTTTTGCTTGAAATTCACATTGTATTTGTTGGCATTTCATTGTTTTGGTGGTAATTTTTACTCTGATTATTTCGTTTTGTTTCCATTTTTTATTTCAATTCTAGTTACGGTTTTGATAGTTTAGTTGTAGATTGTATTCTTGTTCTGTCTTGTTTCTGTTTTTGTTCTAATTTTAGTTATAATTTTAATGTTTTTAATTGTTTTTCCGTTTTCATTGTTTTGGTTGTAGTTTCTGTTTTAGTTCGCATTTGTATTGTTCTAGTTGGCATTTTACTATTTTAGTTGTTGTTTGTACCTTATTTCAGCTGTAATCTCTATTTTGATTTTTTATTGTTTTAACTGTTTCTATTGTGATTCTTATCTTTATTTTAGTTGTCATCCTACTGTTTTAGTCGGCATTCTATTTTTTTGTATTTTTTCTTCTCTTGTTTTGTGTTATGCTACAGAGGATTGGACATCAGTTCCGTTCTGGTCGGCATGCACTAAAACCCCGTTTGCTGATGCATTTAAATGGGATGTCGTGCCAGTCTGTAGGTGCATCAACCCTAAAGAACCACGCATCTTAATCCTCTGCTCCCGCGCTAGGGTTCTGTTTCAATCTGCGTGCACCAGAGCCACGACCAGTGTTTGCGTTCACGGGCGGGGATGGGTTTAGGGTGCCAACCCACTTGCGTAAACGGAAAAATGGTATTTCTGTTTTGTCTTGTTTCCGTTCTTTTGTTTTAATACTAGCTGTATTTTATTCTGGTTTTCGTTTTTTGTTGTTTGTGTTTAGTTGTAATTTTGGCTTGAGATTGGGAGTTGAATTGGTCGTATGCTACAGAGGACTGACAGCAGTTCCATTCTGGTCAGCATGCACCAAAACCCCGTCTGCTGGTGCATTGAAATAGGATGTCGTGCCAGTCCACATATGCATTAACCCTAAAGAGCCATGCATCTTAATCCTTTGTTTCCATGCCTGGGGTTTGTTTTGATCTGCATGCACTAGGCCCCAAAGCCCAGACCCAAAACTCAAAACCCCAAACCCCAAACCCCAAACTCTAAACCCTAAACCCTAAACCAATTGTAATACAGGTAAGCAATAAGGCTTAAGCATTATCTGTTTGTGGATGTATTATGTAAATCTCAAGTACTTTATTTATTTTCGAAATAAGCTGTAATGAACTATAAAACTAAATAAAGGTTCATAGGCGCGAAATATTATTATAAAGACTAGTTATGGTTTTGATAGTTTCGACAATAGATCGTTTTAGTTACAGCTTTGATGTTTTGATCAATTCTAGTCATAGTTTTAATGTTTTAGCTGTTGAATCTAGAACTTTTGTTGAGTCTGGGTCGTACCAACACGATGCATTTGAATAGGATGTTGTGTGTTTGTGATTTTATTGTTACGCGATGGCGATAGAAACGTGTTAGCATTGCCATTGCAGTTGCGTCTTATTTCTATTTTTATTCTCCTTTTTGTTGTAGTTTTGACGCATTAAATGTGTCGTGTTTTAGTTACGGTCTGTGTGCTGTAGTTTACATTTTTTGTTATTTGTATTCAGTCATAATTTCAGTTTGTGATTCAGAGTTGAACTAGTCGTGCGCTACAGAGGACTCGACAACAGTTCCATTCTGGTCAACATGCACTAAAACCCCGTCCACTGGTGCATTCAAATGGGATGTCATGCTAGTCTGCAGGTGCATTAACCTTGAAGAACCACACATCTTAATCCTGCTCTCGTGCCTAGGGTTTTGTTTCGATCTGTGTGCACCAGACCCCAAATTTCAAACCCTAAACCGTAAACCAAATCAACAGTATACATCTGGGATCGGATATTCTTCCCATGGACGCCAAGGCCCTGCAGTTTTGCCCTTTAAGACCATTTTATGCTGGTGAAATCATAGCATGGCACAGGTAATAACGCACGTGTGTATGTGTCACTGAGACGCAGACATACATTATACATTCGAAGATATACATAACATTTGGCTATATATAGTTAATATTGTGGTATAGGGATGGAGAACCATCACAAAGGAGGTATGGTCGTGTTATGAAGGATATACGAGCTCCGGCTGGACAGCCATTGTTCCGTATAGAAATCGAGACGAGTCCTGGACAAATGCAGGATATTCTATCCTCGAATATGCTATCTTTTAAAAGCACGGGTGGCAGCTTGACTTCAGGTATGTTGTGTACTGTGTGCATATGCAAAGACATATTATGTAGATATTCATTATGTTTTATCTTTATAAGGAGAACATATACAATCCGTATAGATATGCATATGCATGCATGTAAATGTTTACATATCGTGCAGAACAAGTTGATCTCTCAAGCCAGCTTGAGCTTCATGTCTCTGTAGCTGAAAGCAGTAATGCAAGCGTGTCCAAAGAGGTATGTGTATTGCCTTCTTATATCCATATTGGATATGTATGTATGCACGCGCACATTGATTATATATATATATATGCAATGCAGGAGAAAGTGAATGATCTGGGAGCTGTTGGATATGCACAAGCTATTAAGGATATATTGACATCAATGGGTTTGCCTCCCAGTCTTGAGAAACAGTCTTTGCTGGAACACACACTCTCACTCCAACAACAGCTAAGTTCTACACACGGTTTTCTCCTCAAAGAACAGGTAACACATACGTGTGGGCGTGTGTTGACATTCTCGTTTCAGTATAGCTATCTTCTGCGTGTGTTACGTATATACCTCCCAGTATAGGGTGTGTGCGTGTCATAGTGTTGTGTATATGGACAATATGTTATGGTGTGCATATGGATGTAAGAATGCATATATATTATTATATGTATCTATGTATATGGACTTTCTTAGACTTCTTCACACTCACTCTCTCTCTCTCTACACACACACACACGTACCTATACATGTACACATGCACGTACTCTTTGCTTAACTTAATTTGACTACGCTAGTAAAATATCTGTTTGAATATAATACATGTATAACGCGTTTGTGTGAAACTATGAGAAAATTATTAAATCATCTCTCTCTCACGCACGCGCGCACGCACACACACACTTATATGTATGTATATTGCAGGATAGGGCGGATTCAGCCACACGTGAGGTGGAGACGGTGAAATCTGCGTGGACGTGCATATGCCTGAGTTCAGAAGTAGATACCTTACTAGTCCCATGTGGCCATGTGACGTGTCAGAGGTGCTCTTCAGCAGTGTCCAGGTGTCCATTTTGTCGACGGACTCATAGAATGTATAAACCTTAATACACCTTTCTTATTAAATTAAATTTTTGAAGTACATAAAATATTACACATGATTCTCAGGGCGTTATGACTTGAGCACCTCATATGCGGTTTGAATAAAATATTTAGCATTTTTATAATATTGATTTAATTAGTTTTTTCAATATACAAATGGCTTCATATCATACAGTTTAGTTTAGATGTATATAAACCAACATATATATAATCAATTCGAAGGTCTCGTGCCTATAAGACATATTGTTAAATTTAAACGCCGTAAATATTAAATAAAAATATAATAAATACTCGTATATAATAGGTGCCACGTTAACCCTTACCACGCCTACGTGGGATTTTGCAACTCCCACGCAGGCATGCATGAATAACACATGGTAACACATATTCACACGTTGTTGACGTGCATTAAAACCAAATATTATAATACGCGTGATCAAATGATCAAAAAGCTATTAAAAGAATCCACCCCCCCTTTTTTTTTCCTCGAAGAATCAGTTGTGTGGGCTAGGTTCTCCATGGCTATGGCTATCAAGGTCCCTCTTTCTCTTGTTTTCTTGGGTTTCCTTCTTTCAGGATCTCATGCCACTCCAAACCAGGACGGTATACTCGCGCGCGCGCGTGTGTGTGTGCGTGCGTGTGTGAGTGAGAGAGAACTGTGTGTGCGGTGCGTGTATGCAAGAGAGAGAGAGAGATTGACCTTTTGTATGTTTTTTCTTTTGTGTTTCAGTTGTTGCTCTTGCCACCTTCAAGGCATGTGTTGAGGATCCATCCAACGCGCTAAAATCCTGGGATGCCACATCCTTTGACGCCTGCACTTTTATCCATGTCACATGTGATGAGGACAACACAGTCGTAGGAGTGTAAGCGCTACAACAGTGTGTGTGTGTGAGAGAGAGATCTGTACGTCTCTGTGCACTGCATGTGTGTGTGTGAGAGAGAGAGATCTATATGTGTCTGTGCATTGCATGTGTGTGTGAGAAGAGAGAGAGGCATCTATATGTCTGTGCACTGCATGTGTGTGTGTGTGTGTGAGAGAGAGAGAGAGAGAGAGAGCTCTGTATGTGTCTGTGCACTGCATGTGTGCGTGATAACTGTGTTTGTATGTGTGTGTGTGTGTGATGTATATTTACCAGGGCACTGCGGGATTATCAGCTTTCAGGGACTATACCATCTGAGCTAGCGAATCTGCAGAATCTGCAGTCTTTGTAAGTATTATTTCTTTGTTTACATTCTCTCTCTCATATTTAATATGCAGGTACATTGGCAAGAATAATTTTTCTGGGTCAATACCACAATCCCTGGCTTCACTCTCCAAGCTAACCTACTTGTGAGTATACGCTTTTTCATTATTATATAATAATAATAGCATATATATTTAACGTTCGGGGCCATCCATAATAATATATGTGTGAGCCGTATATAACTATAGAATATAATGATCCATGTTTGCAGTGATGTTTCGTTTAACAAGCTATCAGGGCCAATTCCCACCGGTGGTCCGTTTGATAACTTCCCTGCAAGAAGGTCTAACCTAGTTATTATGCTTTTCTCTCTCTCTCTCTCTCTCTCTCTCTCTCTCTCTCTCTCTCTCTATATATATATATATATATATGCATGTTCCTGCAGTTTTGCTGGGAACCCGGGATTGTGCGGAAAGAAGATTGGCAAGCCATGCCACAGCCGCCGACTTCTGGCTGAGTAGTTAGATGTCTAGGTGATTATGGTTTAAGTAGCATGTGTTAATAAAGCATAATCATGGATTAGTGGAGCACAGTTGTGTAAACATTATACGTATATATACATAAGTGTGTGTGTGCGATATAGTATAGAACTTTTGAAGTGTTGAAAGGTTAACAATGTATCCATCCAGTTTTTATCTAAAGAGAGCTGTTTCAAAATATGAAAAGTTTATTTACAACTAATAAAGTCGTTTAACAAGTTGACATATGCAAAAGTCAAATATATTATTTTTGTTAAAGTACAGAGAAAAATTCTTGTAAACTATAATATAACATAAGTTTACTTGAAATAAACTAAAATAAAATAAAAATATTGACAAATTTCGAGGAATAACCAATATAATATTTTTATAGTACTATTGTTAACTTATTAATAAATAGAACAATTTTACTAGAATATTATAAAAGCTAGTTTTAAATTACATAGTCTCTTGTCTGAAATATAATTTAATATACTGTCTCTCTCTCTCCACACACACTATCTGTATACACTTACTGTTACAGTTAAATGTCTGCATCAATCGTGGCTAGCATGTTCAAGTAAATTAAGGATATGATGTAACATCCATGAATAATATTGTACTTGATCAAAACTGCTTCCGTAGTTTAACTCTGTGTGTGTAAGACTTGGACAAAGCTAATTAAATAATGCCCACTTGTTTAGTCCCAAATATATATAGAATGAATGGAGCTTTAAGTTTCATCAAAATTATTAGTACAATTCCATGGGTATCAGATCTTGTATACTGGTTTTCCTCTTATTAGCAGTCAGTTATTCTTCAGCAAGCAATCATAACGATCCTGCATGGCAAACATTTCAGATGTGGCTGCGTGAGAATGGCAAACTCAATGATAAGACCTATGACCAGGAGAAGAGGTTCCTTATCTTCAAGGTTTTCTCTCCTTCACTGTGTGTGTGTGTGCGCGCGCACGCATGTGTGTCAGTGCTAACACATGTATGTATAGGAAAATCTCAACTACATAAACAACAAAAACTCTCAGAAGCTGACGTACACTCTTGGCTAAACAACATGGCAGACTTAACTAATGCTGAGTTTAGAGCCATCTTTGCATCTGTAATCAACTCAATAGCTCCTCAGATTATATCTTCTCCACCTGATAACGTAAAATTTTTCTCCCAATCGTGGACGTAAATGTTTCAGTTTTTGATTTGGTGCCGTAACTCCTGTAAAAAAACCAACGTTCTTGTGGTAATCATCTCTCTCTACAGTTTAAATCGATTGCAATGCACTACAGAAAGTTGTTGGGCATATGCATTTGAGTTGATGAATCCATGCCTGAAAGGTCTTGTCGAGATGCATTTTCCAAAAAGTAAAGGTTAAGGCTTGTCAAGTTAGGAGCAACATTCACAGCTAACTAAGGCACGTTTGTGTCCTTGTCCAACTGTGGTTATGGTTTCTTGATTGATAGGGTTTCCTTATTATCTTGAGAAATAATTGAGGGGTTCTAGAGTTGGCATTTAGAAGCCATGTTTGTGGCACTTTGTACAACTCTCGAAATCTAAGGGCTATGGCATGATAGCCCACATCAAGGAAGGCAGTGTCACATAAAGATGTGACACTGGGCTAAACGTCACACGATACAATGCCCAAGGCATGCCCTTTGGGGTTGTGTCATGGGCTTGTCGCCAAAGGGTTGGATACTCTGACAAACAAACATACTTATGCTCGCACCAGGGTACTAAGTCTTGGGCATTTGCTCAAGGGAGGTTAAGTCTCGTAACCAGGTGTGCTTAGGCACACTTGGTTAGGGGAGTGTCCTCCTTGGAATCCAGGGGTAAGCTTGTTAACAGGAACCTTTTCGTGAAGCACTCCAAGGTCATGTACTTAGGGTTTTCCAAACCTAACTTAAAGAATTTACTTAATAAAACACTCGTGTCCTTACTAAGTACTAACTCTAGGTCTAGGGTATGACATGGCCACCCAAATCCTTAGAGGTTAGTCGTGGTTCAAGGTACCCCTTGTTGTCACCAAGGTGATTCCTTAAGGGGTAAGTGACAATGCCTTAGCTCTGTCACGGGGTATGTGTGAGATACATCTCTTTTGTAGGGTTAAGGCATGAGCCTGTCTAGGTCTATTGTGACAAGATCCTAAAGTCTACTCGAGTTATCGTCTAAGGTTTAGGAAATGATCATTCTAAGGGACTTAGGGTAGGACTTTAAGTCTTTTGCTTAATTGGGCCCTGAGTTAGACTCTTAGGGTTATCTTGGAAACTTAACATTGTTCACACAGGGTGATGATGCCAAATGGCCACTTGGCAGCCACATGTTAGCCCTTTGGGTTAAAACTCTGACAACAAAGGATCATAGTAGTTCCGTTCTGGTCAGCATGCACTAAAACCTCATCCGCTGTGCATTTATATGGGATGTTGTGCCAGTTCGCAAACCTTAAGAACCACGTGTCTTAATCCTCTGCTCTCGTGCCTAGGGTTTTGTTTCGATCTACGTGCACCAGACCCCAAACTCCAAACCCCAAGCCCAAAACCCGAAACCTGAAACCCCAAACCCAAACCCTAAACCATAAACCAAATCCCCCATCCTCCCGTTTGAGCCGATCAAGGTTGACTGCGTTTAAGCATTGTGATCTCGGTATCTATCTTGCTGTGTGATGTTGTTTAGCAGTGGGAATGGTTGTTTAAGGGCATTGGAGCATGGCTGCACGCACCCGTGGCATCTATCTTCACTTTGGAGCCTCCCTCCTCGTGCGTGTGCGACCCTACATTTGTCTTGTGTGGGGTTCATGCAACGGGCGTGTGGGAGTTGAGTGACTTGTGCACAAAGCTCCACATGTTGTTGTGCACAGGCATGTGGCATCGGTTTTTGTGACGGAGCCTCTGTTCTTCTGCGTGTGTGAACCTCTTCTTTTCTTGATTGGTTTCCTTATAAATATTGTATATATAATTACATGAATATAAAGTAATAATAATTTATTGTAGTGGCATAAAGTTGATAAGCTGGAAACCCATGTTGTATTATGCTTTCTTTATCTACTTTTTAATTCTATGTTTATTCTAAAGTTCACTTGCCGCCTCCACGGTTTGTTAATGTAGTACGTGATATACCTCAGAGTTTATTTATTTTATATTTAAAGGCCTGGCACAATCTTGTTAAATCAATATATAAGGAAAATTAGACAATTTAATTTAACACAAATTGTGAATCGATTTAAAGTTGGGGTTTCGGATGGATGGCCCAGATCGATCGTGTTTAGGCCCTGGGTTAGCGCGCGATAAGGGCCTTGCCCGCGTGGCCGATTTCGCGTCCGTTTTCTAGTTATTTACATTTTGATTTTCATATAGCTATAGTTTTCATATTTGTTTTATTATTATTGTATTTTTATTCTAATTATAATTTTATTATTTTACTTATGCTTCTGACTTTTTATAATTTTATTACACCTATTTTATTTCTTGTTTTTGTTTTAGTTATGGTTTTATTACTTTAGTTTTATTTTTTGAGTTTTTTAATTTTAATATACCTTTTTAATTTTATTTATTTCTTTTAATTTAATTTTATTTTATTTCTTTTAAAATTCCACAGGTAATGGGACTTATATGTGCTGGGAATCGCACAGCTGGGAAGCAGGAAAGGAACAGTATACATCTGGGATCGGATATTCTTCCCATAGACGCCAAGGCCCTGCAGTTTTGCCCTTTAAGACCATTTTATAGCATGGCACAGGTAATAACTCACGTGTGTATGTGTCACTGAGACGCAGACATACATTATACATCGAAGATATACATAACATTGGCTATATATAGTTAATATTGTGGTATAGGATGGAGAACCATCACTCGTGTTATGAAGGATATACGAGCTCCGGCTGGACAGCCATTGTTCCGTATAGAAATCGAGACGAGTCCTGGACAAATGCAGGATATTCTATCCTCGAATATGCTATCTTTTAAAAGCACGGGTGGCAGCTTGACTTCAGGTATGTGTGTGTGCATATGCAAAGGATGTTTGTACATATTATGTAGATATTCATTATGTTTTATCTTTATAAGGAGAACATATACAATCCGTATAGATATGCATATGCATGCATGTAAATGTTTACATATCGTGCAGAGCTCGCCAGCTTGAGCTTCATGTCTCTGTAGCTGAAAGCAGCAATGCAAGTGTGTCCAAAGAGGTATGTGTATTGCCTTGGATATGTATGTATGCACACGCACATTGATATATATATATATGCAATGCAGGAGAAAGTGAATGATCTGGGAGCTGTTGGATATGCACAAGTTATTAAGGATATATTGACATCAATGGGTTTGCCTCCCAGTCTTGAGAAACAGCTTTGCTGGAACACACACTCTCACTCCAAGAACAGCTAAGTTCTACACACGGTTTTCTCCTCAAAGAACAGGTAACACATACGTGTGGGCGTGTGTTGACATTCATGTTTCAGTATAGCTATCTTCTGCGTGTGTTACGTATATACCTCCCAATATAAATTATAAAAATTTAGGGTGTGTGCGTGTCATAGTGTTGTGTATATGGACAATATGTTATGGTGTGCATATGGATGTACGAATGCATTATATTATTATATGTATGTTGTATATGGACTTTCTTAGACTTCTTCACACACACACATACACACACGTACCTATACATGTACACATGCACGTACTCTTTGCTTAACTTAATTTGACCCTGCTATTAAAATATCTGTTTGAATATAGTACATGTATAACCCGTTTGTGTGAAACTATGAGAAATTTATTACTAAACTCATCTCTCTCACGCGCACGCGCGCACACACACACACTTGTATGTATGTATATTGCAGGATAGGGCGGATTCAGCCACACGTGAGGTGGAGACGGTGAAATCTGCGTGGACGTGCAGAATATGCCTGAGTTCAGAAGTAGATACCTTACCAGTCCCATGTGGCCATGTGACGTGTCAGAGGTGCTCTTCAGCAGTGTCCAGGTGTCCATTTTGTCGACGGACTGTAAACACTGTTCATAGAATGTATAAACCTTAAACCGTAATACACCTTTCTTATTAAATTAAATTTTTGAAGTACATTAATATTTTAAAATATTACACATGATTCTCAGGACGTTATGACTTGAGCACCTCATATGCGGTTTGAATAAAATATTTAGCATTTTTATAATATTGATTTAATTAGTTTTTTTCAATATACAAATGGCTTCGTATCAGTTTAATTTAGATGTATATAAACCAACATATATATAATCAATTCGAAGGTCTCGTGCCTATAAGACATATTGTTAAATTTAAACGCCGTAAATATTAAATAAAAATATAATAAATACTTATATATAATAGGTGCCACGTTAACCCTTACCACGCATACATGGGATTTTGCAACTCCCACGCAGGCATGCATGAACAACACATGGTAAACACATATTCACACGTTGTTAACGTGCATTAAAACCAAATATTATAATACGCGTGATCAAATGATTAAAAGCTATTAAAAGAATCCACCCCCTTTTTTTTTCCTCGAAGAATCAGTTGTGTGGTTTTTATGTGCTAGGTTCTCCATGGCTATGGCTATCAAGGTCCCTCTTTCTCTTGTTTTCTTGGGTTTCCTTCTTTCAGGATCTCATGCCACTCCAAACCAGGACGGTATACTGGCGCGCGCGCGTGTGTGAGTGAGAGAGAGACTGTGTGTTGTGGTGCGTGTATGCAAGAGAGAGAGAGAGAGAGATTGACCTTTTGTATGTTTTTTCTTTTGTGTTTCAGTTGTTGCTCTTGCCACCTCAAGGCATGTGTTGAGGATCCATCCAACGCGCTAAAATCCTGGGATGCCACATCCTTTGACGCCTGCACTTTTATCCATGTCACATGTGATGAGGACAACACAGTCGTAGGAGTGTAAGCGTTACAACAGTGTGTTGTGTGTGAGAGAGATAGCTCTGTACGTCCTGTGCACTGCATGTGTGTGTGAGAGAGAGAGATCTATTGTGTCTGTGCATTGCATGTGTGTGTGAGAAAGAGAGAGAGGCATCTATATGTCTGTGCACTGCATGTGTGTGGTGTGTGTATGTGATAGAGAGAGAGAGAGAAAGAGCTCTGTATGTGTCTGTGCGTTGCATGTGTGCGTGATAACTGTCTTTGTATGTGTGTGTGGTAATGTAGTACTGTGTATATTTACCAGGGCACTGCGGGATTATCAGCTTTCAGGACTATACCATCTGAGCTAGCGAATCTGCAGAATCTACAGTCTTTGTAAGTATTATTTCTTTGTTTACATTCTCTCTCTCATATTTAATATGCAGGTACATTGGCAAGAATAATTTATCTGGGTCAATACCACAATCCCTGCTTCACTCTCCAAGCTAGCCTACTTGTGAGTATACGCTTTTTCATTATATTATAATAATAATAATAGCATATATATTTAACGTTCGGGGCCATCCATAATAATATATGTGTGAGCCGTATATAACTATAGAATATAATGATCCATGTTTGCAGTGATGTTTCGTTTAACAAGCTATCAGGCCAATTCCCACCGGTGGTCCGTTTGATAACTTCCCTGCAAGAAGGTCTAACCTAGTTATTATGCTTCTCTCTCTCTCTCTCTCTCTCTCTCTCTCTCTCCTCTCTCTCTATATATATATATATAATATATAAAATGCATGTTCCTGCAGTTTTGCTGGGAACCCGGGATTGTGCGGAAAGAAGATTGGCAAGCCATGCCACAGCCGCCGACTTCTGGCTGAGTAGTTAGATGTCTAGGTGATTATGGTTTAAGTAGCATGTGTTAATAAAGTATAATTCATGGATTAGTGGAGCACAATCTACTGTGCAAACATTATACGTATATATACATAAATGTGTGTGTGTGTGTGTTATAGTATAGTAAAAAGTTTATTGACAACTAATAAAGTCGCAAAAGTCAGATATATTATTTTTTGTTAAATAATGTATGAGAAAAATTCTTGTAAACTATAATATAACATAAGTTTACTTGAAATAAAATAAAATAAATATTGACAAATTTCGAGGAAAAACCTTTTATAGTACTATTATTAACTTATTAATAAATTGAATAATTTTACTAGATTATTATAAAAGCTAGTTTTAAATTACATAGTCTCTTGTCTGAAAAATAATTTAATATACTGTCTCTCTCTCTCCACACACACTATCTGTATACACTTACTGGTACAGTTAAATGTCTGCATCAATCGTGGCTAGCATGTTCAAGTAAATTAAGGATATGATGTAACATCCATGAATAATATTGTACTTGATCAAAACGGCTTCCATAGTTTAACTCTGTGTGTGTAAGACTTGGACAAAGCTAATTAAATAATGCCCACTTGTTTAGTCCCAAATATATATAGAATGAATGGAGCCGAGTGCCGCCATTTTGGAGGCTTGGGGCCCAGGAGGCCTGGGCTCGAATATTCAAGAATATTCTAGAATATTCTTTCTAGTCCGCAGTATTGGCCTCAGTCGGCAAAAAAGAATTCTATTAAAACTGTTGTATTTCTATCTTATTTTTTTTATATTAGCTTAATTTATTACTCAATATACATTAGCTAAAGTTTCTTCTTCATGTTAAGTAAAGCTGCAGTTCTCGAACCACCAGTTACGCTTGGACGTGGAGGTGTTTGAGTAGGTAATTCTTATGGTTAATGTTCTCTGCGAGCTTGTTTGTTACCAACCTAGAGAGTTCGAAACTCTTCTCGGTTCCTATAATATTCCTTCCAAGCTCGACGGCAGCTAGCAACGATGACCCAGTTTCAGAACCAATATCCCAGACTAAGTCGCCAGGTCTACTGAGACGCTCGATCAAAAGCTGCATGAGTCAAACACTCTTCGGTTGAATCATCATCTTGCACAAACTTCCATTAGGATAAACATAGCAAAGTACTTCTTACCAAGCCTCCTGAAAACGGTCGGCGGTGTTGACGAGGATCGTGTTCATCAACGCCAAGGGTTTGGCCTCTTGACTTCTTTTCAGAGCTTTGCAACACCAAGAGAATTAACAAGTTATCCTGCCACATAGACCAAGTTAAACTTGAACTTGAATAGCTAGCTTACCTTAATTTTGTCACGGTATCCCAACCTCGTGCACAGTAGACGTTGTAAGTCCCTGCAACCTCCAAGTTGATTACTGTAGCCGCCTGAATCATCGCCAAAACAGAAGGAGAACTCGCGAAGACTCGCGAATGGTTTAGGGTTTAAGATAATGCTTTATTAAGTCGGCATATTAAAAAACTTATATATTCTAGAATATTCTTGAGAATATTCTAGAATATGCTAGAATAACCCTAGAATATCTGCGAATATACTAAAATAATATGAAGCCTCCTGAGCCGGAGCCTCCTTTTCGCCGAGACCCAATGGAGCTTTAAGTTTCATCAAAATTAATTAGTACAATTCCATGGGTATCAGATGGTTTTTTTCTTATTAGCAGTCAGTTATTCTTCAGCAAGCAATCGTAGCGATCCTGCATGGCAAACATTTCAGATGTGGCTGCGTGAGAATGGCAAACTCAATGATAAGACCTATGACCAGGAGAAGAGGTTCCCTATCTTCAAGGTTTTCTCTCTTTCACTCTGTGTGTGTGTGCGCGCGCGCGCGTGTGTGTCAGTGCTAACACATGTATGTATAGGAAAATCTCAACTACATAAACAACAAAAACTCTCAGAAGCTGACGTACACTCTTGGGCTAAACAACATGGCAGACTTAACTAATGCTGAGTTTAGAGCCATCTTTGCATCTGTAATCAAACTCAATAGCTCCTCAGATATATCTTCTCCACCTGATAACGTAAAATTTTCTCCCAATCGTGGACGTAAATGTTTCAGTTTTGATTGGCGAAATGTTGGTGCCGTAACTCCTGTAAAGGACCAACGTTCTTGTGGTAATCATATCTCTCTCTCTCTCTCTCCAGTTTAAATCGACTGCAATGCACTGCAGGAAGTTGTTAGGCATTTGCAACAACAGGCGTTATCGAAGGAATCAACTACCTTAGAACTAGGAGAATGGTCTCTTTGTCTGAACAACAATTAGTGGATTGTCACTCTAAAAGCTGCAATGGGGATTGGACAGATGCTGCTTTCCGCTACATAATAAAGAACAATGGCATCACCACAGAGAGAGATTATCCGTATAATGCTCAAGTTAATAAATGTGATAAATTGAAGGTAATACGTTACTCAGAATATATATGCTCAACATCTCCTTATTAGCTTAAGCACACTATATCCATGGTTTAAAATATATTAGAGAATAACATATTGATTTAATTTAACTGTGCTTAAAATGCAGGAGGGGCATCATGTAGTAAGAATCAAAAGCGTGCACTATGCCCCTGCAGGTAATGAAGCAAATATTAAAGCTGTTGTTCAGAGACATCCCATCTCAGTTTACATCAACGGAGGAACACCTGATTTTCAGCTTTATAAAAAAGTACTGTTATTGAGTTTAATGTCATAACTTCGAATTATATATATACATTATATAGTTACTGCAGTGCATAGTAATGATATTTGGTGTAATATAGGGAATTTTTTCTGGGAATTGTCCGGCAGTAATTAATCATGCAGTTCTCACGATTGGATTTGGAACGGATTGTGCAACAGGGATGGGTTACTGGATAATTAAAAACTCATGGGGTAAAGGGTGGGGTGATAATGGATATGTCAAAATGGCAATGCTAGGAAACGGAGATGGACTGTGTGGAATCAACAAGTATCCAATGTATGCGACTTAGTAAGCCCATATACCACGACATTGTATATATCCATTTTATGAAATAAATAATGCAATTGTTTTATTTAGGTCAAAATTAATAATAATGAGAAAATAAAAAATAATGCAGCAAAGAGGCTCTGTTAATTAGTTATATGGTTGTGACAGTGGATTAAATCAATAGATTTTACCATATTGAAAACCTTGTCAAACTTAAATTACATAACATATTTATATCTTAAATTTTTAAAAATCTCTCTCTCTCTCTCTCTCTCTCTCTCTCTCTCTCTCTCTCTCTCTCTATATATATATATATATATATATATATATATAGACACACACACACACGCAAAGACCTCTAAATTCCTAAGATATAAGGCATATGCAGTACATTCGCTTGTTTTATGAGTTTACGGATGTATTGGGTTGATGAGCCTGGAACGGATTCATATCTATCACATAGATCAAATTTTACAGCTATTTTTACACATCATCTAAAGAGTGTATCTTTTTATTTAAATTATATATAAGTAATTTAATTAAAAATATTAAATTATATATATTATATTTTATTAAAATCATAAACTTAAATTTAAAATTATAAATTTAAATATTTTTAATTTTAACTTTAAAATCAATAGTGAGATTTTCCACTGTTAATTTAAATATTAAAACAATAGAATTTATAAACTTACCTTTGATACTAATAAATAATATCTATGTGTGATGAATTCACTATTTTATCATTATTGTTTTGTAATGTCACTATAAATTTGTCATTATTGCTTTAACCTAATTTGCCTTAACGTTTTAGCAATTGATTTTATTTAATCTATCTATAATAATACAATGTGGTACATAATTTATAATCCGCCAAAACATATTTAAGTTGGATTCTTAAAATGAATCTTATAAAAACATTTATCTTTAAAAATGTATAAATATAAATCTTATAAAAATTTATCTTAAATATATGAAAAAAAATTCAAAATTCAACTTAATTCTAATCCTCTAAAGGTCAAAATTATTTCATAAATGACTATAGAGAATGACAAACTCAAGCACAAAAAATATAAAATATTGTTTAATTGATGATATCAGTATTAAACCATTTAGTATAATACTTTTTGAAAGTTTAATATATTTTTTAAAGCACAATTAATTAAATTAAATAATATATTTATTTAATGATGATATAAAAGTGGTTATTATAGTTTTAGTTCATGGTTTTGATCACATTCTATTAATTAAATTAATAAAGTAATTACTTATTCAAAGTTTATTTTATTATATTTATGTTATGTGTAAATTATAACTAAAATGGGAATGTCCATAGTCCCATTTCTTAATAATTAGTAATTTTAGTTATTTAATTAGCATTTTCTAATATTAAAGAAATATTCTTTAAAATATATATATTAAAGAAAGAAATTCTTTAAAATATATGTTTGAAGACAAATATTCTTTAGAACATTATATTTTTATAATTAACCCTTTAATTATATCATTCATGGATAAAAAATTAATAACATTATAAAAGTAGAAGGTATTAAGTTATATAATATATTATATTTAAGATTGCATGGGCCTAATATCAAAATTATTAAAGAGAATGAGAGGTACATTATATAAATATTAATGTTGTTATTAAAATATTAATATTTAAATATAACATTAATTAAAAATTTTACTAGTAATAATATATATAAATATACAAAATCCTATATAGTCAATCTTCCATATCTTTTTATAAATTTATATAGTTAAATAAACAATTTAGTACTATTATTAAAAAGTTTATTATAATTATATATTTAATAATTTTGTAATTAGCTTCAGAAAACATACATTCTCTTGCGTTTTTATTAATCGTGACTTTATGAACGCTTCTTGACATCCACCTATATCAAATGGATTTAACATTTATAAAATGTGCTGGGTCTTTTTAATTGGGAGACAATGTTTTCTTTAGGCATCCATTATATCTTTCGCTCTCCTTCTTATGTTGCATTTTTTGTAGTTTGAACCATGCAACCTTAACCATATTATTTTTTGTGATAAATTTAGGTGTCGATAATTTGACCCATCCAAATAGGCTGATTATATGACACATCTGAAGTAATGAGGACCATCACTAGTTTTTGAAGATCCTTACAACAATCAAAGTATGCTTTAGGTTTTTGGTTCATTTGTCCAACAAAGTGTGGGGTTTGCACTTCTACATCACTATTAACTTCTATGTTGTTTGTGCTCATTGATGTCATTTCAATCTCCTCTCGCCACCTTGTTTTAGGCCAAAAAGGGTGTTATAATTATGTACTTGTGACAGTAGGCCTTATCACCCAATAGTCGACCACATGCTTATATAGTTCTGAATAACTAGTTGCCTTATTAGAATTCTTTGGTATCGATTTTTGAATCCATGCCACATTTTTTGATGCCATCAATAATAAGTTCTTGTTCCTTGAGCTAGGCACTCAATAAAATAGGGTCTGGTTATCCTTATGGGAGAAGTGGCTTTTCATCCTCTCCACTTTTGAAGAGCAATAAGCCCTCTTTCGGTAACCACTCCTGCGCTGATGGCCATAACTTGTACTGCATAATAGGTATATCATTTCTTATGGAAAAAAAGAATTGTAATGACACAAGGTGACCAACTAAAGAATCGCTCCCCTTTTGATATACTCTTTGAGAAACTTTTGGAAGTCTGGCACCTTAATCATAAGCAAAGCACAATTTTTTTTGGAGATGCAATTTTCAAAAAGATTTATCATATGTGGTAAGGTAAGTGCACTTGTCCTTTTGTAGAGTTGGAGACTTTGTTGAAGAACGCATCAATATCTTCCTGAGTGTGACCAAACCATAAAGAAACTGAGCGTGATTGTCTCAAACACACCTTTGACAACAAGCATTGACAAGTAATGCTAGTACATATTTAAAAAATAAAATAAGTATAAGCTTGAGAAACCCTTAACTAAAATGATTTATTTATTTTGTTCTCGCCTGCACAATTATCCATCTGTAAAAGCAAATTGACGAGGAAGCTATTTGATATTAAAGAACACATGTACAATATTTGAGCTAGATCTCTCCATTGAACCAAAACTCTCAGGGCCATTGACAATGCCTCTCCTTTTCCCAAGTAGCCTTAAGTACACGTGTCATGAGAGCATTATATAAATGTACAAGTGTCACACTTGAAAAAGCTAGAGTGTTTTGCAATCTCCACATCCTTAAAATGAGTATTCCATATGTTGTTGAAGGTACCAGTGCAGATTGTTTGGAGCCCCATCAAACTGAGGCACTTGTTCACATGTTTACAAGCTTTGAGTGTAGATTGAAGGCAAAACCTTGACTTGACCCCTGCATTTGTGGTTCGGCATTTGTGAGGCATCTTGTCTGCCTTGAGTATCTCTATGGCTACCATAATGTGAGAGCGGTTTTGACCATGTGAGTGTTCCCATGTCTTGAGGTGTGTGCTCCATCTAGCCACTCATCCCTCGGGTAGAACATGGTCTTTTGAATCCCGTATATAGTGTATTAAGCTTTGAAGCAGATGGTCACCTTATTAAATACCATGGATGTACTCTAATAACATGTGTTCCAGTCCATTCCAATACACCCATTTAGTGCAGCATATACAAACTCATGCCTTTGCTTTTGGGTGAACATACAAAAGGCATGACTACATTGGCAATTTCATTCCGGTTTGCCATATGACAACACTTCTTCTTGCAGCAGTCAATCATGGAAATGTTAGCAATGCTTACTGATGATGTAAGATCCATCTTGACCCTCTTCCTGGAACCCCCTTTTCTGATTATAGGACCAATGTAAGGAACCTCTTCAAATATTCCAGGTTGTTATTATTGAAATCCAACTCTAAAATAAAATAAAAAGAAATAAATAAAATTGAAAAGGTATATTAAAATTAAAAAACTCCAAAGCATAACTAAGATAATAAAATTATAAGTAGAATAAAACTAAAGCAATAAAACAGTAAAATTATAACTAGAATAAAAATACAATAATAATAAAACAAATATGAAAACTATAGCTATATGAAAATCGAAATGTAAATAACTAAAAAACGGACACGAAATCGGTTGGCGTGGGCTCGGAGGGCACGCGGGCAAGGCCCTTAAAGAGGCCTCCGCACCCAGCGTGCCTTATCCATCGAGTTCATCGCGGCTAACCCAGGGCCTAAACACGATCGATCTGGGCCATCCATCCGAAACCCAATTCACAATTTGTGTTAAATTAAATTGATCTAATTTTAATTGAAGCTTCCTTATATAGGCCTTTAAATATAAAATAAATAAACTCTGAGGTATATTACATACTACATTAACAAACGGTGCAGGCGGCAAGTGAACTTTATAATAACGTTCTAAACATAGAATTAAAAAGTAGATAAAGAAAGCATAATACAACATGGGTTTCCAGCTTATCAACTTTATGCCACTAATTATTACTTTATATTCATGTAATTATATATACAATATTTATAAGGGAAACCAACCAAGAAAAGAAGAGGGTTCACACATGCATAGGGTTTGGTCTTTGGGGTTTGGGTTTGGGTCCAGGGTTTGGGGTTTAGGGTTTAGGGTTCAGGGTCTGGGGTTTCGAGTTTAGGGTATGGGGTTTGGGGCCTGGTGCACGTAGATTGTAACAAAACCCTAGGCGCGGAAACAAAGGATTAAGATGCATGGCTCTTTAGTGTTAATGCATCTGCGGACTGGCATGACATCCTATTTCAATGCACCAGCGGACGGGGTTTTGGTGCATCCAACCAGAACAGAACTGTTGTTGAGTCCTCTATAGCGTACGACCAATTCAACTCCCAATCACAAGCCAGAATTACAACTAAACACAAACAACAAAAAACGAAAACTATACTGCACACAAACCACAACTAAAACAAACGAGTCTGCCTGACACATTTAACACTTCTAAACCACAGCCGAAACCAGAATAAAATTACAGCTAGTATTAAAACAAAAGAACAGAAAAGACAAAACAGAAATACCATTTTTCCGTTTACATGAGTGGGCTGGCACCCTAAACCCTAAACCCATCCCCGCCCGTGAACGCAAATGCCGACCAAGCTCTAGTGCACATAGATTCAAATAGAACCCCAGGCATGGGAGTAGAGGATTAAGACCGTGGTTCTTTAGGGTTGATGCACTTGCGGACTAGCACAACATCCCATTTAAATGCACCAGTGGACGGGGTTTCAGTGCATGCCGACCAGAACGGAATTGTTGTCTAGTCCTTTGTAGCATAACACAAAACAAGAGAAAACAAAAATACAAAAAAAAATTACAATGCCGACTAAAACAGTAGGATGACAACTAAAATAAAGATAAAAATCACAACGGAAATAATTAAAACAATAAAATAATGAAATAGAGATTATAGTTGAAATAACAAAATGATAGCCAAAGCGAAAATCGAAAATAATTGACAACCAAAACATTCGACATTAGAACTAAAATTAAAATAAAAACTGAAACAAGACAAAACAAAGGTACATATAACAACTAAAACAGTAAAATGCCAACTAGAACAATACAAAGGCCAACTAAAACAAGAAACTACAACCAAAACAACGAAAACAATTAAAACATTAAAATTACAATTGAAATCAGAACAAAAACAGAAACAAGACAGAACAAGAATATAATCTACAACTAAACTATCAAAAACTGTAACCAAATGGAAACAAGACGAAATAATCAGAATAGAAATTACCACCAAAACAATGAAATGCCAACAAAAACAATGTGAATTTCAAGTAAAACAAAAAGACAACAATCCCAACCAAAACAACGAAAACAACAAAACAATCAAATTATTAAAGCGTCAATGCCAAATTGGAACACACACAAAAACAAAAGAAAACAAAAATACAATCTACAATCATAATAACTAAAATTATAACTAGTTTTAAAACAAAAAAACGAAAACAAAATGAAATAGAAGTGCTGTCTTTATGTTTATGCGAGTGAGTCCGACAGAGCTTTCTGATCTGACTGCAAGGCACAACAAATCTTCCGTTAACTACTATTATAAAAACAACACAAGAAAAATAGAAATTAAAAATTATACCCAAAATAATAAAATCACAAATATACATAAAAGATGTATATTGGAATGAAAAGTACCAAAGTCATAACTAAACGAATAAAATTACAATTGAATGAAAAAAAAAAAAAAAAAAAAAAACAAAAGTTATAACTATATCAAAATTAAAACAAGTAAAATAACAAAATCATAACTAAAATAAAAATAAAAATCAAAATAAAATAAAACAACTATATCGAAATCAAATAAATCAAAAGCACAACTAAAACAACAAAATTATAACCAAAACAAAAGTAAAAACAAAAATAAAATAAAACTGAAGACTGTTTTAACCAAATTATGATTAAACCATATCAAAATAACTATATGATTAAATTATATTAAAATAAGTACATTTAAACTATATAGAAATGATTATAATTAAACTATATCAAAATAACTATAATTAAACTATACCAAAACAATTGTAATTAAACTATATGAAAATAATTGTATTAAAAATAAATAAAAAAATCAAAAGCATAACTAAAATAACAAAATAGCAAATAAAATAAAAACAAAATAAAACTAAGAATTACAAACCAATTGAAATTAAAATTAAAAGAAGTAAAATAACAAAATCATAACTAGAATAAAAATAAAAATAAAATAAAACAAAACAACTATATCGAAATCAAAGAAATCAAAAGCACAACTAAAATAACAAAATTATAACTAAAACAAAAACAAAAATAAAACAAAACCGAAGACTATTTTAACCAAATTATGATTAAAACTAAAATAACTAAGATAACAAAACAACCACTGAAATAAAAATAAAAAACAAAATAAAATAAAATAACTACATCAAAATTTAAAAAACAAAAAACAGAACTGAAATAACAAAACTATAACTAAAACAAAAACAAAACAAAACTGAAAACTGGTTATGTACGTGTATATGTAAATTTTTTATTGTGTTTATATATGTGTACAAAAGAAATATTGAATTAAATTGAAAATAATATAATATACACACTATGAACATATTTTAAATTATACATAATATAAAATTTTATCTAATATATAGTCATCTATAGTTTTAATAATATATTAATTTAATATTGATAATAAGGTTTAACCTTGGAATATTCTTAAAATAATAAGGAAATAATTGAGAAAATCCCATTAATATAAACAAATGTAGAATAATTATTAAAATAATTAAGAATATATACTAATTTAATTATGATAATTAGGTTTTATATTGGAATATTCTTGGAATAATAAGAAAATAATTCACATTAATATAAAGAAATGTAAATTAATTACTCAAATAATTAAAAAAATAATATTAATAAACACATTATGAATATATTTTAAATGATATATAATAATATATCAATCTATTTATTGTATAAGTATATTTATAATAGATACTTAATAATATATTAGAATATAAAGAATGTAAATAATTATTAAAATTTTGAAATAGTAAACAACTTGAATCACTTTAATCACATTAAATGCAATTTATTAAAATCATTGGAATTAAAGAGTATATATATGTCAGAGTGTCGGTTATTTCTGTCAACCCATCTTTAATTTAATTTTATTTAATTTTTTATTTAATTTTTTAAAATTTAAAATTCTGACATAAGTATTATCAGTCTAACATATAAATTTGAAAATGCATTTAATTTCTCACTTATATTCAAATTTGGTTCTTTTTCTGGCAAGGGTTTCTTCATTTCTGTAATTTTTTCTCTATTTAAATCTTTTTTTTCTTGATAATGATCACCTCAGGAGCGATATTAAATTGGGTGTTATTGTTTATAGGAAAGCACGACGCCCTCAATGCTGTTTACAAGTATTATAAACAAATCTAGAAATACTTATAACATTCTCTCTTAAAATTAGGCTCACTTTCCACTAGTGGGTGGTTAATTGCCTCAACCAATTAAAATAAAAGAAATTATTTATTTTACTATGGGTTTAGTTTTCCACTTGCTGGTTATTTGTAATTTATAATCTACATGGCACTTATGTCGCATCTATGTGGCGCCTACATGACTTTTTCGGTGGTAGCCAAATAACCGGGCAATTTTGCTCGGTTGTATGGCTACCGGGCATAAATGAATGACACATGTATCAAGATTAATGAAATTAGATTTTGTTTTTTTTAGCTTTCAAAAAAATCAATGAAAAACGGATAAATTAGAACTTTAAAATAAAGAGCAAATGTGAGATTTAGCAAAATATCACTCATTTACATGTAAGAATATTATATATATATATAGACACATTAGTTGATATACTTATTTTGCAGAAAGAACATAAATTATTACAGATAATATGTAGATCTCTAAAGAGTCTTTTTTATATGAGTAGGTGCATATTTATTACATATGTATGTATAATATATATATGTAAAAACCCTCTTTTAATAACCGGTTAAATCAAAATTGTGCACTATTAATTTATTTTTTAATTCAATTAACCACTCTAATGGAAAAGCACAGTGGTAGTAATAATTAATGACGTGTCATTATTTTAATTTACCACCGGCTAAATAACCACCCGCTAGTGGAAAGTGGGCCTTAGAATTTAGGGTTTAGGAATCCATTAAGGATTTATCCCTTTTTACTTAAAATTCTCGATTAGTCGAGATCTTAAAGCGTTATTAATAGGGTGACGGGATTAATCCGGCCATTTCTTTTTTGCCTTTTAAAAAAGGTGGTGGGATTAATCCCGTCCACAACTCTTTAAAACAGGGAAGCCATGGCGGGATTAATCTGGCCAATGCTTCTCCGCCTCTTAAATAGGGCGGCAGGATTAATCCCGCCACCATTCGAAGAGGCAGAAAAGGGATAACGGGATTAATCTCGCCACCACTTCCCTGTTTTAAAGATTTATGGGCGGGATTTATATGCCCACTAGTTTAGAAGGCAGGGAAGCATTGGTGGGATTAATCCTCCTACCCCTTTGAAATTTCTTTGAAATCTTAGTTTCAGAGAGAGTTGTGGGCAGGATTAATCTCCCCACCTCTTCCCCATCGGTGAGAGTTGTGGGCGGGATTAATCCCGCCGACTCTTCCTCGTCGGAGGGATTCGCCAACGGGATTAATCCCGTCGACTCTTCCTTGTCGGAGGGAGTCAGCGGCGGGATTAATCTTGTCGACTCTCTCCAATGAGGAAAAGCCGGTGGCAGGATTAATCTCACCAACTCTTCCTCGTCGGAGGGAGTCGATGGCGGGATTAATCCCGCCGACTCCCTCTGACAAGGAAGAGTCAGCGACGGGATTAATCCCGCTGACTC
Organism: Selaginella tamariscina; assembly: GCA_003024785.1. NCBI lineage: Eukaryota > Viridiplantae > Streptophyta > Lycopodiopsida > Selaginellales > Selaginellaceae > Selaginella > Selaginella tamariscina. The sequence goes on along the minus strand of PUQB01000875.1, from coordinate 13,233 downwards.
TTCCTCGTTGAAGGGAGTCAACGGGATTAATCCCACGACTCTTCCTCGTCAAAGGGAGTTGTTGGCGGGATTAATCCCGTTGACTCTTCCTCGTTAGAGGGAGTCGTGGGCGAGATTAATCCCGCCCACCATTCTATTAGGTGGGGAAGGGGTGGCGGGATTAATCCCACCACCAATTGTATTAATCAAGCATGATAATTATACTTATACATAATTATATATTATTGCACACGCATATATATTAAGCACCCTCGATTCAAATTTTTTAAAAATATTGCATAAACAGATATCATAATTAACACAATTATTTATGTGCATGACAATATGTTTAATACTGGAGATAAAGTATGTCTTCTTCGGAACAACGAGATAGTTGGCACTGGAACTGTGGAAGTTCGAGATGATAATGCATCATGTTACAATATTACCCAAGGATCTTGTATGTATGTATGGGTGAACACCATTTGCAAGCATGTTGAGGTTCCTAGAATGGAATTTGAAGAGGGTTCTTCTGTATTATGGAATGTGGATGAAGTCAAGGCTGACACAGAATATGCAAAGTCACAAACAAATAGCAGTACGAGTTCACCAGATGGTGGCTTGCCTATTGTGATGGATGAGGTGATTCTCTTTCTTCATGAGATCGAGGTTGGGAGAGGCATCATCACAGCTATAAATTCAATGGAAGCCATATTAGAAGAGAAAATGGGGGCCTACTTCATGAGTGTAGTTGTGACAAAGGTTTCACTTAATGGCACATTGCATCCTGGATCCCTTGTGAGGTGGCGAACATCTGAATTAAAATGGTGAGATGGTTCAACATATTTAGAGTTGGATTTCAATAATAACAACCTGGAATATTTGAAGAGGTTCCTTACATTGGTCCTATAATCAGAAAAAAGGGGGTTCCAGCAAGAGGGTCAAGATGGATCTTACATCATCAGTAAGCATTGCTAACATTTCCATGATTGACTGCTGCAAGAAGAAGTGTTGTCATATGGCAAACCGGAATGAAATTGCCAATGTAGTCATGCCTTTCGTATGCTCACCCAAAAGCAAAGGCATGAGTTTGTATATGCTGCACTGACTGGGTGTATTGATGGAATGGACTTGGACACATGTTATTAGAGTACATCCATGGTATTTAATAAGATGACCATCTGCTTTAAAGCTTAGTACACTATATACGGGATTCAAAAGACCATGTAGTGGCATAAAGTTGATAAGCTGGAAACCCATGTTGTATTATGCTTTCTTTATCTACTTTTTAATGCTATGTTTATTCTAAAGTTCACTTGCCGCTGCCTCCACGGTGTTAATGTAGTACGTGATATACCTCAGAGTTTATTTATTTTATATTTAAAGGCCTGGCACAATCTTGTTAAATCAATATATAAGGAAAATTAAACAATTTAATTTAACACAAATTATGAATCGATTTAAAGTTGGGGTTTCAGATGGATGGCCCAGATCGATCGTGTTTAGGCCCTGGGTTAGCGCGCGATCAAGGGCCTTGCCCGCGTGGCCGATTTCGCGTCCGTTTTCTAGTTATTTACATTTTGATTTTCATATAGCTATAGTTTTCATATTTATTTTATTATTATTGTATTTTTATTCTAATTATAATTTTATTATTTTACTTATGCTTCTGACTTTTTATAATTTTATTACACCTATTTTATTTCTTGTTTTTGTTAGTTATGGTTTTATTACTTTAGTTTTATTCTACTTATAATTTTATTATCTTAGTTATGCTTTGGAGTTTTTTAATTTTAATATACCTTTTTAATTTTATTTATTTCTTTTAATTTTATTTTATTTTATTTTATTTCTTTTAAAATTCCACAGGTAATGGGACTTATATGTGCTGGGAATCGCACAGCTTGGGATCGGATATTCTTACCATAGACGCCAAGGCCCTGCAGTTTTGCCCTTTAAGACCATTTTATAGCATGGCACAGGTAATAACTCACGTCTGTATGTGTCACTGAGACGCAGACATACATTATACATCGAAGATATACATAACATTTGGCTATATATAGTTAATATTGTGGTATAGGGATGGAGAACCATCACTCGTGTTATGAAGGATATACGAGCTCCGGCTGGACAGCCATTGTTCCGTATAGAAATCGAGACGAGTCCTGGACAAATGCAGGATATTCTATCCTCGAATATGCTATCTTTTAAAAGCACGGGTGGCAGCTTGACTTCAGGTATGTGTGTGTGCATATGCAAAGGATGTTCATGTACATATTATGTAGATATTCATTATGTTTTATCTTTATAAGGAGAACATATACAATCCGTATAGATATGCATATGCATGCATGTAAATGTTTACGTATCGTGCAGAACAAGTTGATCTCTCAAGCCAGCTTGAGCTTCATGTCTCTGTAGCTGAAAGAAGCAATGCAAGTGTGTCCAAAGAGGTATGTGTATTGCCTTGGATATGTATGTATGCACACGCACATTGATTATATATATATATATTATATATTAATGCAGGAGAATCTGGGAGCTGTTGGATATGCACAAGTTATTAAGGATATATTAACATCAATGGGTTTGCCTCCCAGTCTTGAGAAACAGTCTTTGCTGGAATACACACTCTCACTCCAACAACAGCTAAGTTCTACACACGGTTTTCTCCTCAAAGAACAGGTAACACATACGTGTGGGCGTGTGTTGACATCCATGTTTCAATATAGCTATCTTCTGCGTGTGTTACGTATATACCTCCCAATATAAATTATAAAAATTTAGGGTGTGTGCGTGGCATAATGTTGTGTATATGGACAATATGTTATGGTGTGCATATGGATGTACGAATGCATATATGTATGTATGTATATGGACTTTCTTAGACTTCTTCACACACACATACACACACGTACCTATACATGTACACATGCACGTATCTTTAATTTGACCCTGCTATTAAAATATCTGTTTGAATATAATACATGTATAACGCGTTTGTGTGAAACTATGAGAAAATTATTACTAAACTCATCTCTCTCTCACACACACACTTATATGTATGTACATTGCAGGATAGGGCGGATTCAGCCACACGTGAGGTGGAGACGGTGAAATCTGCGTGGACGTGCAAATATGCCTGAGTTCAGAAGTAGATACCTTACTAGTCCCATGTGGCCATGTGACGTGTCAGAGGTGCTCTTCAGCAGTGTCCAGGTGTCCATTTTGTCGACGGACTCATAGAATGTATAAACCTTAATACACCTTTCTTATTAAATTAAAATTTTGAAGTACATTAATATTTTAAAATATTACACATGATTCTCAGGGCGTTATGACTTGAGCACCTCATATGCGGTTTGAATAAAATATTTACTTTTTTATAATATTGATTTAATTAGTTTTTTTCAATATACAAATGGCTTCATATCATACAGTTTACTTTAGATGTATATAAACCAACATATATATAATCAATTCGAAGGTCTCGTGCCTATAAGACATATTGTTAAATTTAAACGCCGTAAATATTAAATAAAAATATAATAAATACTATATATAATAGGTGCCACGTTAACCCTTACCACGCATACGTGGGATTTTGCAACTCCCACGCAGGCATGCATGAATACACATGGTAACACATATTCACACGTTGTTGACGTGCATTAAAACCAAATATTATAATACGCGTGATCAAATGATCAAAAAGCTATTAAAAGAATCCACCCCCCCCCCCCTTTTTTCCTATGTGCTAGGTTCTCCATGGCTATGGCTATCAAGGTCCCTCTTTCTCTTGTTTTCTTGGGTTTCCTTCTTTCAGGATCTCATGCCACTCCAAACCAGGACGGTATACCGCGCGCGCGCGTGTGTGCGTGTGTGAGTGTGAGAGAGACTGTGTGTGCGGTGCGTGTATGCAAGAGAGAGAGAGATTGACCTTTTGTATGTTTTTTCTTTTGTGTTTCAGTTGTTGCTCTTGCCACCTTCAAGGCATGTGTTGAGGATCCATCCAACGCGCTAAAATCCTGGGATGCCACATCCTTTGACGCCTGCACTTTTATCCATGTCACATGTGATGAGGACAACACAGTCGTAGGAGTGTAAGCGCTACAACAGTGTGTGTGTGAGAGAGAGATAGCTCTGTACGTCTCTGTGCACTGCATGTGTGTGTGTGTGAGAGAGAGATCTATATGTGTCTGTGCATTGCATGTGTGTTGAGAAAGAGAGAGAGGCATCTATATGTCTGTGCACGGTATGTGTGTGTGTATGTGATAGAGAGAGAGAAAGAGCTCTGTATGTGTCTGTGCACTGCATGTGTGCATGATAACTGTCTTTGTATGTGTGTGTGGTTGTAGTACTGTGTATATTTACCAGGGCACTGCGGGATTATCAGCTTTCAGGGACTATACCATCTGAGCTAGCGAATCTGCAGAATCTGCAGTCTTTGTAAGTATTATTTCTTTGTTTACATTCTCTTTCTCATATTTAATATGCAGGTACATTGGCAAGAATAATTTTTCTGGGTCAATACCACAATCCCTGGCTTCACTCTCCAACTAGCCTACTTGTGAGTATACGCTTTTTCATTATATATAATAATAATAGCATATATATTTAACGTTCGGGGCCATCCATAATAATATATGTGTGAGCCGTATATAACTATAAATATAATGATCCATGTTTGCAGTGATGTTTCGTTTAACAAGCTATCAGGGCCAATTCCCACCGGTGGTCCGTTTGATAACTTCCCTGCAAGAAGGTCTAACCTAGTTATTATGCTTTTCTCTCTCTCTCTCTCTCTCTCTCTCTCTCTCTCTCTCTCTCTCTCTCTCTCTCTCTCTTATATATATATATATATATATATATGCATGTTCCTGCAGTTTTGCTGGGAACCCGGGATTGTGCGGAAAGAAGATTGGCAAGCCATGCCACAGCCGCCGACTTCTGGCTGAGTAGTTAGATGTCTAGGTGATTATGGTTTAAGTAGCATGTGTTAATAAACATAATCATGGATTAGTGGAGCACAGTTGTGTAAACATTATATGTATAATACATAAATGTGTGTGTGTGCGATATAGTATAGAACTTTTGAAGTGTTGAAAGGTTAACAATGTATCCATCCAGTTGTTTACTCTTTTATACTAAAGAGAGCTGTTTCAAAATATGAAAAGTTTATTTACAACTAATAAAGTCGTTTAACAAGTTGACATATGCAAAAGTCAAATATATTATTTTTGTTAAAGTACAGCTGTATGAGAAAAATTCTTGTAAACTATAATATAACATAAGTTTACTTGAAATAAACTAAAATAAAAATAAAAATATTGACAAATTTCAAGGAATAACCAATATATTTTTATAGTACTATTGTTAACTTATTAATAAATAGAACAATTTTACTAGAATATTATAAAAGCTAGTTTTAAATTACATAGTCTCTTGTCTGAAATATAATTTAATATACTGTCTCTCTCTCTCCACACACACTATCTGTATACACTTACTGTTACAGTTAAATGTCTGCATCAATCGTGGCTAGCATGTTCAAGTAAATTAAGGATATGATGTAACATCCATGAATAATATTGTACTTGATCAAAACGGCTTCCGTAGTTTAACTCTGTGTGTGTAAGACTTGGACAAAGCTAATTAAATAATGCCCACTTGTTTAGTCCCAAATATATATAGAATGAATGGAGCTTTAAGTTTCATTAAAATTAATTAGTACAATTCCATGGGTATCAGATCTTGTATACTGGTTTTCCTCTTATTAGCAGTCAGTTATTCTTCAGCAAGCAATCATAGCGATCCTGCATGGCAAACATTTCAGATGTGGCTGCGTGAGAATGGCAAACTCAATGATAAGACCTATGACCAGGAGAAGAGGTTCCTTATCTTCAAGGTTTTCTCTCTTTCACTTGTGTGTGTGTGTGTGTGCACGCGCGTGTGTGTCAGTGCTAACACATGTATGTATAGGAAAATCTCAATTACATAAACAACAAAAACTCTCAGAAGCTGACGTACACTCTTGGGCTAAACAACATGGCAGACTTAACTAATGCTGAATTTAGAGCCATCTTTGCATCTGTAATCAAACTTAATAGTCCTCAGATATATCTTCTCCACCTGATAACGTAAAATTTTCTCCCAATCGTGGACGTAAATGTTTCAGTTTTGATTGGCGAAATGTTGGTGCCGTAACTCCTGTAAAAGACCAACGTTCTTGTGGTAATCATCTCTCTCTCTCTCTCTCTCTACAGTTTAAATCGACTGCAATGCACTGCAGGAAGTTGTTGGGCATATGCAGCAACAGGCGTTATCGAAGGCCTTAGAACTAGGAGAATGGTCTCCTTGTCTGAAAACAATTAGTGGATTGTCACTCTAAAAGCTGCAATGGGGATTGGACAGATGCTGCTTTCCGCTACATAATAAAGAACAATGGCATCACCACAGAGAGAGATTATCCGTATAATGCTCAAGTTAATAAATGTGATAAATTGAAGGTAATACGTTACTCAGAATATATATGCTCAACATCTCCTTATTAGCTTAAGCACACTATATCCATGGTTTAAAATATATTAGAGAATAACATATTGATTTAATTTAACTGTGCTTAAAATGCAGGAGGGGCATCATGTAGTAAGAATCAAAAAGCGTGCACTATGCCCCTGCAGGTAATGAAGCAAATATTAAAGCTGTTGTTCAGAGACATCCCATCTCAGTTTACATCAACGGAGGAACACTGATTTTCAGCTTTATAAAAAAGTACTGTTATTGAATTTAATGTCATAACTTCGAGTTAAATATATACATTATAATATTATATAGTTACTGCAGTGCATAGTAATGATATTTGGTGTAATATAGGGAATTTTTTCTGGGAATTGTCCGGCAGTAATTAATCATGCAGTTCTCATGATTGGATTTGGAACGGATTGTGCAACAGGGATGGGTTACTGGATAATTAAAAACTCATGGGGTAAAGGGTGGGGTGATAATGGATATGTCAAAATGGCAATGCTAGGAAACGGAGATGGACTGTGTGGAATCAACAAGTATCCAATGTATGCGACTTAGTAAGCCCATATACCACGACATTGTATATATCCATTTTATGAAATAAATAAAGCAATTGTTTTATTTAGGTCAAAATTAATAATAATGAGAAAATAAGAAATAATGCAGCAAAGAGGCTCTGTTAATTAGTTATATGGTTGTGACAGTGGATTAAATTCAATAGATTTTACCATATTGATAAAACCTTGTCAAATCTAAATTATATAGCATATTTATATCTTAAATTTTAAAATCTCTCTCTCTCTCTCTCTCTCTCTCTCTCTCTCTCTATATAATATAGAGAGAGAGAGAGAGAGAGAGAGACAAAGACCTCTAAATTCCTAAGATATAAGGCATATGCAGTACATTCGCTTGTTTTATGAGTTTACGGATGTATTGGGTTGACGAGCCTGGAACGGATTCATATCTATCACATAGATCAAATTTTACAGCTATTTTTACACATCATCTCAAACTTAAAAAAGAGAGTGTATTTTTTATTTAAATTATATATAAAGTAATTTAATTAAAAATATTAAATTATATATATCATATTTTATTAAATCATATCAGCAATTTAAACTTAAATTTAAAATTATAAATTTTAATATTTTAATTTTAACTTTAAAATCAATAGTGAAATTTTCCACTGTTAATTTAAATATTAAAACAATAGAATTTATAAACTTACCTTTGATACTAATAAATAATATCTTTATGTGTGATGAATTCACTATTTTATCATTATTGTCTTGTAATGTCACTATAAATTTGTCATTATTGCTTTAACCTAATTTGCCTTAACGTTTTAGCAATTGATTTTATTTAATCTATCTATAATAATTTAATATGGTACATAATTTATAATCCGCTAAAACATATTTAAGCTGGATTCTTTAAAAATGTATAAATATAAATCTTATAAATTTTTTATCTTAAATATATGAAAAATAATTTAAAATTCAACTTAATTCTAATCCTCTAAAGGTCAAAATTATTTCACAATGAATATAGAGAATGACAGACTCAAGCACAAAAAATATAATCAAGAAAAATATTGTTTAATTGATGATATCAGTATTAAACCATTTAGTATAATACTTTTTGAAAGTTTAATATATTTTTTAAAACACAATTAATTAATTAAATTAATTATTTCTGTAATGATGATATAAAGTGGTTATTATAGTTTTAGTTCATGGTTTTGATCACATTCCATTAATTAAATTAATAAAGTAATTACTTATTCAAAATTTTATTTTTTTATATTATTATTTATATAAATTATAACTAAAATGGGAATGTCTATAGTCCCATTTCTTAATAATTAGCAATTTTAATTATTTAATTAGCATTTTCTAATATTAAAAAATATTCTTTAAAATAAAATATGTTTAAAAAAAGAATATTCTTTAGAATATATGTTTGAAGACAGAGTATTCTTTAGAACATATATATTTTTATAAATGACCATTTAATAAATTATACCATTCATGAACCAAAAATTAATAACATTATAAAATAAAAGGTATTAAGTTATATAATATATTATATTTAAGATTGTATGGGCTTAATATAAAAATTATTAAAGAGCATGAGAGGTACATTATATAAATATTGATGTTGTTATTAAAATATTAATATTTAAGTATAACTTTAAATAAAAATTTGTACTAGTAATAATATATAAATAATATACAAAATCCTATATAGTCAATCTTTCATATATTTTTATATATTTATATAGTTAAGTAAATAATTTGGTATTATTATTAAAAAGTTTATTATAATTATGAATATTAAATATACTATATTTTATAATTTTATAATTGCTTTAAACTTTAGAAAACATACATTCTTTTACAGTTTGTTAATCGTGACTTTATCAATGCTTCTTAATATCCACTCATATCGAATGGATTTAACATTTATAAAACATTGGGTCTTTTTTATTGGGAAACCATGTTTTCTTTAAGCATCCATTATATCTCTCGTTCTTCTTCTCATGTCGCCTTTTTTGTGGTTTGAACCATGCAACCTTAACCATATTATTTTTTTATGATAAATTCATATGTGTCGATATTTTGACCCATCCAAATAGGCTGATTATATGACACATCTAGAATAATGAGGATTATTATTAATTTTGAAAATCCTTGTAGCAATCAAAGTATGCTTTAGGTTTTTGGTTCTTTTGTTTAAAAAGTGTGGGGTTTGCACTTTTCACTACTGGCTTCTATATCGTTTGTGCTTATTGATGTCATTTTAATTTCCTTTCACCACCTTGTTTTAGCCAAAAAAGGGTGTTGCAATTCTGTACTTATGACAATAAGCCTTCTAACTCTTAAACAATAGTTTCCAATAGTCAACCATATGCTTATATAGTTCTGAGTAACCAGTTGCCTTATTAAAATTCTTTGGTATCGATTTTTGAACCTATGCCATATATTTTTTAATGTTATAAATAATAAGCTCTTGTTCCTTGAGTTGGGCACTCAATGAAATAGGGTCTAGTTGTCCTTCTAAGAAAAGTGGCTTTCCATCCTCTTCACTTTTGAAAAGTATTAAGCCCTCTTTCGATAACCATTCCTGTTCTGATGGCTGTAACTTGTATTACATAATAAGTATACCATCTCTTATGGAGAAAAAGAATTATAGCGGCACAAGGTGACCAATTAAAGAATTGCTCCCCTCTTTTATATATTCCTTGAGAAACTTTTTGAAGTCTGACACCTCAGTCATAAGTAAAGCACAGCTTTTTTTAAAGATGCAATTTTCAAAAAGATTCGGTAAGGTAAGTGCACTTGTCCATTTTGTAAAATTAGAGACCTTGCTAAAGAACACATCGATATCTTCATGAGTGTGACCACCATGAGTGTGACCAACCATAAGAAAACTGAGTGTGATTGTCTTAAACACACCTTTGCAACAAGTATTAACAAGTATACTAATATATATATAAAAAACAAGCTTGAGAAACCCTTAACTAAAATGATTTACTTATTTTTGTTCTTGCCTGCACAATTATTCATTTATAAAAGTAAATGATGAAGAAGCTTATTTAATGTTAAGGATACATGTACATTATTTGAGCTAGATTCTTAATTGATACAAAACTTCAGAGCCATTTGTTTTTTGTGCAGGCTGCTGACAATGGCTCTCATATTTCTAAGTAGCCTCAAGTGTAGATGTGTTATGAGAGCATTATGTAAAGGTTGACTTCACTTTGAAATCACTCATATGACTTGTTTGTGAATGAGTTTCAAGTTTTTTGAAATACATAGCCAACGACCCAATAGTGAAATTGAAGTTGCTAGACCAATATAGAAGTGAAAAGTGTGTATGTGTCCATACGTAGTTTAAAGCAGCAATACAAGTGTGTCCAAAGAGGTATGTGTATTGCCTTCTTATATCCATATTGGATATGTACGTCAGCTTGATTATATATATATATATATATATATATATGCAATGCAGGAGAAAGTGAATGATATGGGAGCTGTTGGATATGCACAAGCTATTAAGGATATATTGACATCAATGGGTTTGCCTCCCAGTCTTGAGAAACAGTCTTTGCTGGAACACACACTCTCACTCCAACAACAACTAAGTTCTACACACGGTTTTCTCCTCAAAGAACAGGTTGGGCGTGTGTTGACATTCATGTTTCAGTATAGCTATCTTCTGCGTGTGTCATGTTACGTATATACCTCCCAGTATAAATTATAAAAATATGGACAATATGTTATGGTATGTGCGTGTCGTAGTGTTGTGTATATGGACAATATGTTATGGTGTGCATATGGATGTACGAATGCATATATATTATTATATGTATGTTTGTATATGGACTTTCTTAGACTTCTTCACACACACACGTACCTATACATGTACACATGCACGTACTCTTTGCTTAACTTAATTTGACCACGCTATTAAAATATCCGTTTGAATATAGTACATGTATAACGCGTTTGTGTGAAACTATGAGAAAATTATTACTAAACTCATCTCTCTCTCACGCACGCGCGCACACACACACTGTATGTATATTGCAGGATAGAGCGGATGCAGCCACACGTGAGGTGGAGACGGTGAAATTTGCGTGGACGTGCAGAATATGCCTGAGTTCAGAAGTAGATACCTTAATAGTCCCATGTGGCCATGTGACGTGTCAGAGGTGCTCTTCAGCAGTGTCCAGGTGTCCATTTTGTCGACGGACTGTAAACACTGTTCATAGAATGTATAAACCTTAAACCTTGTTTTGTGATTAAAATTTTCGATTGTAGTACACCTTTCTTATTAAATTAAATTTTTGAAGTACATTAATATTTTAAAATATTACACATGATTCTCAGGACGTTATGACTTGAGCACCTCATATGCGGTTTGAATAAAATATTTAGCATTTTTATAATATTGATTTAATTAATTAGTTTTTTTCAATATACAAATGGCTTCATATCATACAGTTTAGTTTAGATGTATATAAACCAACATATATATAATCAATTCGAAGGAAGACATAATGTTAAATTGAAAATAACTTAAACGCCGTAAATATTAAATAAAAATATAATAAATATAAATTAAATACTTTATATATAATAGGTGCCACGTTAACTCTTACCATGGGATTTTGCAACTCCCACGCAGGCATGCATGAACAACACATCGTTGTTGACGTGCATTAAAACCAAATATTATAATACGCGTAATCAAATGATCAAAAAGCTATTAAAAGAATCCCCCCCCCCCTTTTTTTCCCTCGAAGAATCAGTTGTGTGGGTTTTTATGTGCTAGGTTTTCCATGGCTATGGCTATAAGGTCCCTCTTTCTCTTGTTTTCTTGGGTTTCCTTCTTTCAGGATCTCATGCCACTCCAAACCAGGACGGTATACTCAGCGCTGTGTGTGTGTGTGTGCGCGTGCGTGTTGTGAGAGACTGTGTGTGCGGTGCGTGTATGCAAGAGAGAGAGAGAGATTGACCTTTTGTTTTTTTTTCTTTTTGTGTTTCAGTTGTTGCTCTTGCCACCTTCAAGGCATGTGTTGAGGATCCATCCAACGCGCTAAAATCCTGGGATGCCACATCCTTTGACGCCTGCACTTTTATCCATGTCACATGTGATGAGGACAACACAGTCGTAGGAGTGTAAGCGCTACAACAGTGTGTGTGTGTGTGTGTGAAAGAGAGAGCTATGTACGTCTCTGTGCACTGCATGTGTGTGTGTGAGAGAGAGAGATCTATATGTGTCTGTGCATTGCATGTGTGTGTGAGAAAGAGAGAGAGGCATCTATATGTCTGTGCACTGCATGTGTGTGTGTGTGTGTGTGTATGTAGAGAGAGAGAGAGAGAGCTCTGTATGTGTCTGTGCACTGCATGTGTGCGTGATAACTGTGTTGTATGTGTGTGTGTGTGTGGTGATGTAGTATTGTGTATATTTACCAGGGCACTGCGGGATTATCAACTTTCAGGGACTATACCATCTGAGCTAGCGAATCTGCAGAATCTGCAGTCTTTGTAAGTATTATTTCTTTGTGTACATTCTTTCTCTCATACTTAATATGCAGATACATTGGCAAGAATAATTTTTCTGGGTCAATACCACAATCCCTGGCTTCACTCTCCAAGCTAACCTACTTGTGAGTATACGCTTTTTCATTATATAATAATAATAATAGCATATATATTTAACGTTCGGGGCCATCCATAATAATATATGTGTGAGCCGATAGAATATAATGATCCATGTTTGCAGTGATGTTTCGTTTAACAAGCTATCAGGGCCAATTCCCACCGGTGGTCCGTTTGATAATAAGGTCTAACCTAGTTATTATGCTTCTCTCTCTCCTCTCTCTCCTCTCTCTCTCTCTCTATATATATATATATAATATGCATGTTCCTGCAGTTTTGCTGGGAACCCGGGATTATGCGGAAAGAAGATTGGCAAGCCATGCCACAGCCGCCGACTTCTGGCTGAGTAGTTAGATGTCTAGGTGATTATGGTTTAAGTAGCATGTGTTAATAAAGCATAATCCATGGATTAGTGGAGCACAGTTTACTGTGTAAACATTATATGTATATATACATAAATGTGTGTGTGTGTGATATAGTATAGAACTTTTGAAGTGTTGAAAGGTTAACAATGTATCCATCCAGTTGTTTACTCTTTTATACTAAAGAGAGA
>PUQB01000874.1:0-81790 GCA_003024785.1 Selaginella tamariscina | reverse complement strand
CGGGATTAATCCCGCCGGATTCCGCGCAGGGCATTTACAGGGGATGGGCGGCGGATTAATCCCGCCGCCGAGGCTACGAGGCTGGGCGGCGGGATTAATCCCGCCGCTCTTCGGTTTGTCGTAGAGCGGCGGGATTAATCCCGCCGCCCAGGGAATTCACGCAGGACATGAACGGCGGGATTAATCCGGCCCCACGCTCATGCCCTTCGCGGAGGGCGGCGGGATTAATCCCGCCGCTCAGGCACTTCCGCAGGATATAAGCGGCGGGATTAATCCCGCCCCCACCCATCCCTGTTCAAAAATGCCGCAGCCAATATATATGTGTGAGCGCATGATTTACGAGAGGGCGGCGGGATTAGCCTCCGAACCTTCATTACCCGGTGGCGAGATTAATCTCCGAACCTTCATTACCCCATTGGTATGTTGAATCAATCCCGACTAACTCTGTCTGAGACGGAGAAGGTTTACAAAATACCAATGGAGGGAACTGAGAAGGGTGGTGGGATTAATTTCACCATCCCTTACATGGTGGGCGGGATTAATCCCGCCGCGTACGCATGCCCTGCGCGGAATCGGGCGGGATTTATCCCGCCGCCATTGGCCTGCCTGAAGGGCCTAGGCGGCGGGATTAATCCCGCAAGATTTCGCACAGGGCATTGGCGTTCGGCGGGATTAATCCCGCCGACTAAGGCCCGAGTGAAGGGCCTGGGAGGCGGGATTAATCCCGCCGGACGCCAATTCCCTGCTCGGAATCGGGCGGGATTATCCCGCCGCCATTGGCCTGCTGAAGTGCCTAGGCGGCGGGATTAATCCCGCCCGATTCCGCGCAGGGAATTGGCGTCCGGCGGGATTAATCCCGCCGCATAGGGACCGAGTGAAGGCCCTGGGCGGCGGGATTAATCCCGCCGAGTCTTCAATGCCTGTTGGAGAATGAATCCGCCACCCTTCCTTTTTTCTCCATTGGTGAGTCGGACCAATCCCAAACGTTTCTGTCTGAGACGTAGAAGGTTTACAACATACCAATGGAGAGAATGGGAAGGGTGGGGAAATTCATTTAACCATCCTTACATGGTGGGCGAGATTAATCCCGCCTCCTTTCTGGAGTCACTGAAGGGGTGTGAGAAATAAATCCTGCCCAGTTCTCTCTGAGACCGAGAAGGGTGGCAAGATTAATTCCGCACTCCCGTTCAAGGCCTCCAGAAAGGTGGCGAGATTAATCCCGCCCACTCTTTCAGGAGGCATTGAAGGGGTGGCGAGATTAATTTCCATGTGAATATATATGTGTATTAGTATATATAAGTTGCATATCTCATTTTATTTACTTTTATCATCTTATCATAATATTTCGAGTAAAAGCTAGGAATCTATGTAAAACTGTCCAGAGCTCACATTTGTGGTGGTTCTAAAACGAAATGTTATCTTTCTTTTGCACTAACACAAATGTGAGCTTCGGACAGTTAATTACGTCTACTTCTCTCTGTGTATTATTTTTGTATATTCGGGTTTATACAAGTGTGTGTGCGTTTTTATATAATTTATATTTATAGTGTATTATTTTGCAGAAGGACGATTTGATCAAACAAGGAGATCGAGTCATTAGTATGGAGTCGTCGTCAAATTCTGGGTAAGAATTAAAATAAAATCTGTTATACTCGGATACTTGAACTAATCATTTTTGTATTCAGATGTGGAATTGAGGTGACATTAAAGACAAGAGCAGGAGAAGAGATGGGCAGGGGGATTCTGGAATCAACTTGGCCATATTTTAAGATAAATGGGAAGCGCATTGGAGCAACCATGGTGCTGTCAAATTAACCTCTGTCACATCTCATGGACAAGCAAAACAATGGAAAGTAGATTCGCTAGTCAAGCACCCGAAAGCAGGCTGCGAACCCAGATTGGACGATGCTCGACAGATATGCCTTGTTCCATCCAATGTCACGTTCTCGGATCCAGAGGTCGTCAGTTACAACATTAATCTCGGGTGGTTTTGTCGACTTGTGGATAATGACGTTCACGTGTTCACTAATGATGTTGACCTTGGAGTTCTTCTTCAACTCAACGAAAGCCCATCTATGGAGGGGATCCATCTGGATGTCTACTTCGAAGATCTTCAGACTCATCGAGTAGGTGTATTGTCAGGAGATATTGCTTCACAATACAGAAAATCAGCAAGTGGAGCAATCTTCCCTCTTGACATTGAAGAAGAACACAGCGACATCATAAGGGAGATTGAGAAGGTGGCTCGGTCTCAGGTTCTCTACAGATCACGTTCAATTTGCTTAGGAAGCTTCGGGAGCTGGAGAGTGTGCCGAGAACACTAGAACAGCTGCAGTCGGGGATCACACATGTTGATTCGGATCGCAAAAGAAAATCATCAATCGTTTTGTCAGCTGCACCTGTGGCATCTCATGCTGCAATAAGTCACAAGGAAATGATGTTGGATGATAAGATTTATCCTTGTAGGGTTAAATATTGCAGCGTCAACCCAAACTTCAATTACAGGCCACTCAACCAGGAACGTGTAGCTGAGCTCATGGAGAAGATGAAGGACGACAATTCTTATACCGTTCCACATAATGCTGTTTTGTGTCCATACTATGAAAGAAGGAAGGGTGCTGACAAAGTCTGGATCACAACACCAGAACAACTCATGAAGATTCAGACGGAGAATAAAAGATCTATCAAGTACTACATCATTAGTGGCCAGCACACAATAACGGCAGCCCAACGACTTCTCGATGAACACAACAAAGGAACGATGGCAACAAAACTTTCCGAGCATACCCGTGAGAAGCTGACAAAAAGATCGGCGTTTTTAGCTAAGCCGAATCTCACAATCGAGCAGTACCATAAGTTATCGGCGGAATGGGACGCTGCCGACACCAACCACTACAACAGCAAAATATGGGAGAAGTTTAAACACACGCGAGCCGTGTGGGAATCTCTTCAGCGACCACAAAGAGCTACCGCAGGGAATACACAATCTGCGGAATACCGGGTAAGCAAATTGTTTGGGCGGGATTTATCTCGCCGGTATATTAATCTGTCTTTTTCCTCAGAGAGTTGAAGAAATTGCAGCAGTTGATTTTGCCCAGGTGGGCGGGAAGGAAACATCATTTCTGATGATGTTGATTTCTTGCCCCGAAGATAGGATCTTTGCCAAATGGTTGGGGATTATGGAATCCTTTTCAAAAGGAACACTGAAGAAGAAGCAGACAAGTGAAGGGGAGCCCTCAGAAAAGTCTGCAAAGAAACCCAGTAAGACGCCGAAGGCTAAGTCTGTTCAATCTACAAAGGATGTAGACAACGATTTCAAGCTCACATGGTTGAAGCCTTTAAATGGAACAACGATGGAGGAGATGGAAGTCTTGGCTGATTTGGTGATCGATGGCAAACTACAAATTAATAACAGCAGCCCAACCTCTCCTTTTCATCTCAAGGCAATGGAGTTGAAGACGGTCAGGCATTTCAAGGAGTGGTTGGGAATACACTGCCACAAACTGGGTTGGACCTCGACTTCAACATATGAAGAGGTTAGCAAATATTTGCATGTGACGAACGATGATATGCTTGTCGAATGGGTGAACCAATCGGAAGATCTAGGCAAGAATCTATTGCACGCCAACGCCAAAAAGGAGAACATTGGGATGACGCCTTCTCTTATGGCAGTCGCAGTTGAACCTTATAAAGGAGGATGCTACGAATCACGACAAGCCCTACAGATGTTTGTTGTTAGATTCGGAGACTTTATGGGGTAACATCACTGCTTGTAGGAAACCGTTTCAATTGTTCGTGATGGATCGGCGGGTGTCAAAAAATCTTTCGACAGATAGGGCACTAGAGGATCTGGTGGAGAAACTTAGCCGTGCAAGCATATACATAGAAGGTATTTATTATTGAATTCATGCTTGCGCTCTTCACTGATACCTACTTTTTCAGGTATTTATTTCTTGATTCTTGCTCATGTCACCGATACTTTTGCCTTCGCCTTCGCCAAGAAGAATAGACATCGTTGGACAGGATTTTATATGAACGATGCTAATCCCAAGTGCATTGATACTGTTGTTCACTTGGTTGTTAGGAATGCGCCAAACAATTTCAAGCTTCCAAATGACTGGCCAGGCATCTGTTTGCACTCCAACGGCCCTGAACCTCCATCCGATACACCGATAGGTATGAGTGACGTATTCGGCAATGTACGTTATCCAAACATTACAAGTCAAGCGGCACGGAGCATCGTCAACTTGATCAGGGGTCCTCACAGTGATGCGTGGGTTTTTGACTACTGCACTAGGGGGTCCGTCTTGAAGGAGTGTTACCTTCGGCATACATGTGTGTTTGCCGTTGAGAAGGATAAGACCATGGTTGAGGACCTGAACAAGTGGATAGATTGGGTCTCAACTGAGTACCCCAACGATCCATAAAGGCGTATTTGAGAAAGTTCCCTCCAGATAAGTGCGATAGCTCTGAAGGTGAATCTGGTTCAATCTCGGAGTCTGAGAACGAACATCAATCAGATATTAGACCGGAAGTTATCTCGAGGAGTACAGAACATTCGCACACTCCAGGACCCATGGAAACATCAATAGAAGATGCAGAAGATCTTGAACCATCTCACAAGCGGCTTAGACCTTCTTCGCCTCATTCAGAAGGTAATAGCGAAGAAGAATTGATAATGAATTGATAGAGTGATGAATAGTTGTAAATGAGTGTAACATAAGGCATTTTTGTATATTTCTTTTATATTTGTACAGAAAATAAATTCTCAAGGATTAATGAAGCTTTTAGTTCAAACATGGGTCACACATTAACAAGGTAAATAATATACCTTGATAATTTTAAGGTCAGCTAATTATCATTTTGCAGATGTAATGAAATAATTGAGAACATGGATTTTCAGCATTGCCATGAGGTAAGAGAGGGGTTTGGCGACAATTTCTTGTGCCACATGTCAGAATGACAGAGTTCATGCAGGAAATGGATAATAATGCAGCTCAAAACATCGTTACCATGGGGGCCACTTCAGTTTTTGCATCATCATTTTTATTGGCTTCAGTTCCGAAATCAATTTCTTCAGCGCATGCAATATCTGAATCTTGTAAGGATGATGTACAATTAAATGATGAAGGGATAGGCAACGAAATAGTGGCAACGGATAAATGTGAAAGGGAGCAAACAAGTGATTTGCAAAGTATTCAAGAGGCAACGCTATCTCATGTTACTCATGGCCATATTGTGTTGTTGGATGTCAATGGTGTTCTGCTTCATCGACAAAGGCCCGAGGATAGAAAAACAGAAATCAAACAAGGAGATTTCATTCCTTGTCATGGTAAATTTCGATATGATATTATTTTTCGTCCAGGGTTGGATCGTCTCTTTCAAAAGCTTAAGGAGATGGGTGCGCTTGTGGGGATTTGGTCATGCATGCAGATTCATAACTTAACACCGCTGTTGAGTTTACTTAAGAAACATTGTAGTGTTGCAGAAGAGGTGATTCGTAAAGATTGGATTTTTGACCAGCGAATGTGTCATAAACCTCTCGAATTTCACAATATAAGAAAGGAAAGCAAGCCATACTTCTTCAAGAATGAAAGAATAATTGGGACTCATGGGGAGATCAGTCGCTTAAGGATAACGAAGAATGCACATATCTTAGTAGTAGACGACTCTCCTCAGAAGGCTATGCTCAACCAAAACATTGCTTGTATTCATCCAATCACTTTCGATCCATATTCTGATACCGATATCATGGATGAGCTAGTGAACTACTTGGATACGTGCCTCAGAAAGAAGAATCTCGAAAATTTTTGTGAGCAGTATCCACCGTATCATACATTTCCTGAAGCTTTTCTTTCTCGTGATATTGAATTTTATAAAATGAAGGATAGCAACCGGGCGCTTTATAATATTATTCTTAAGGAACGTCAGTTTTTAGATGAGCCTTTATGCAGACCTTCTCTTATCACATCTTATGTATTAACAAGGATGGCAACTCCCAATTGCATTCGTGAGAGTGTTAAGTGGTGGCAACAACATCAAGATATTGACCAAAATGATTTGATTAATCCGGAGAGTGATGATTTAGACAAAATGAAAAGATTTCTTTGTATGATAGAAAGAAAGTATTTATAAAAAATTAACATGTTGATAAGAAAATGATTTCATTTGTAATTATGTTTGATAGTATTTCTTCATTATTGTAAACTATTTTTAGAATAATATGAATATTCTAAGATATTTTAGGAATATTCCTTACTAAGTAAGGTTATTGAAGGATTAATTAATTAATTAATTAATATTTAAGGCTTAATTACATATTAATTAAATGATTAATTAATAATTAAAACTTAAGTATTAATTAGTAATTTATTTATATTCCCATTTTCACGTATCATGCCCACTTTAGTTACAACGTGCATATGTTGAACTACTTAGCTAAACTCACTGACCGTCCTTGTTAATGCATTACATAAGCGTGTTTGGAATTCTCTAACCATTGTGGCTCTCCTAACGCGTGACAAAGCATATACCACCACGTTAGCCTTTCCCACGCAATGCTCAATAGGAAATTTGACAAACTCCATGAGCTTAATCATCCAGCGAGCTTGCTGAGAGTTTAACTCTTTCTGTTTGAATAGATACACCAAAGTCTTGTGATCTGTAAACACTTAAAACTTGCACCATAAAGATAGTGCCTCCAAACTCATAATGCATTAACAATAGCCAGTAGTTCTTGCTCATATGTTGAGTATTATTGCTCTGCAGGATTCAAGTACGACTCTTATAAGCAATAGGCCTTCCCTCTTGCATAAGTACAACTCCAATGGCCACTCCACTTGCATCACACGATACCTCATAAGGTTTAGAGGGATCTGCAATACATAAAACTGGTGTACGTACCAAAGCTTGTTTCAAAGCTTGGAAACTGCTCTTCTCTGAAGCACTTCATGCAAAGGGAACGTCCTTCCTCAGCAACCTAGTTAACGAAGAAGCTTTCTTGGCATAATCCTTGACATATCGCCGGTAATAACTAGCCATGCCCAAGAAACTCTGTAATCTTTTGTATTGTTAGGAACTGGCCATTGCTCCACCACTGCCACCTTTTGTGGATCAATCTTCACTCCACTTGGCATCACAATATGACCCAAATACTCCACTTTGCACTGAGCAAATGCACATTTGCTCTTCTTTGCATAGAGTTATTCTCCCTCAACAACTGAAGAACTCTCCGCAAATGCTCCACATGCTCCTTCATATTCTTACTGTAAATAAGAATATCGTCGAGGAAGATCTCCACAAAGTCATGCAAGTAGTCACCAACACCTCAGTCGTCAACGAGTGAATGTGACTGGGGCATTTGTTAAGCCGAATGACATAACAGTGAACTTGAAATGCCCAACTTATCTTGGTGAATACTCTGGCTCCACCGAGATGATCCATGATAGTATCCACACATGGCATGGCATGTTGTCCTTCACTGTTTGCTTGTTGAGAGCTCTATAGTCTATGCACATCCTCATGGTGCCATTTTCCTTCATGACAAGCAATACTGGGGCACCAAATGGAGACTTGCTCAGTTGTATGAAGCCATATTCAATAGCTCCATCACTTGTCTCTTAACCTCTTGCTCCTTAGCATGGCTTAGTCGGAATGGCTTACGATAAATGGCTTTCGTACCCTATTCCAGCTCCACACCTCTTGCATGTGGTAGCCATGAGGTAGCTCAGGAGGGAAGACGTCAGCAAACTCCTCGCACAATAGCTTTGCTCAAGGTGACAGTAAAAGAACTTGTTTAGAGACTCAAGCTTTGTTCCAAACCAAGTGTCTTTCACTTCACTATACTCAAGCTTCATGTGCTTGGTGCTCCACTAGATCTTAGGATCCACACGCACTAGCTTCGCAAGAAAGAAAGTCTCCACCAACTGGGTTTTGCGAACCTTTAGCTGTAACTCCTCCACACAAGCAATTTAGCTCTATGTGACAACTAAGCCCTCAATCTCGTATTGAGGCATAGTCTTCATTCAGCTCCACCAGCTAGGTTTTGCTAACCTACAGCTGTAACTCCTCCACACAAGCAATGTAGCTCTGTGTGATAGCTGAGCCCTCAATCTCATATTGAGGCTCTTCGTGCAGCTCCACTAGCTGGGTTTTACCAACCTCCAGCTGTAACTCCTCCACACAAGCACTATAGCTCTGTGTGATAGCTGAGCCTTCAAATTCATATTGAGGCACAGTCTTCGTGGGCAAGCTGCACTCCTCCACTAACTTTGTTGACACAAAGTTATCGCTACTCATGTTATCCACAAGGACTCGCACTGGACGCTCACCAAGTCGTCCCTCCACCACAATAGCACGTGTGTGTGGCTCCTCCCGTGCCATGTAGTTTACCTATTGAGCAAGAATAAATAGAAATTTACCTTGTGGTTTAGAGAAGTCTCCTTTGTGCTCCTCTCCACGCTCCATCTCCTGAAGCTTCTTAGGCATTTACTTGTCCTTGCCACCAATGAAACCCTTCCTTAGACAATTTGCCTTTTAGTGTCCAACATCTCCACACAGGTGGTATTATCTCTCCTTTTCACCAGGCACTCATCTTGAACCTTGCCTCTGATACCAATTGTTAGGCACCTCTACGTACAATCTAGAGACCCTCACAATACCACCCGACCTATTGTTAGGCACCTCTACGTACAATCTAGAGACCCTCACAATACCACCCGACCTCCCCCGAGCTGTCTCTAGTCTCCACACGCTGCTCTCCAAGAAAGGCTTCCAATAATAGTGTGCCCTTAATTCTTCCTTAGATCTAGGTATAGCTCCCTAGGAATATTCTAGCTTATATTTCTGGGGAATATTCTTTGATTTGTTATATGGGTCATAACATTCAAGCCCTAAAATAAAATGCAAAAGCTAGAGTAACTCAGTTGGTTAGAGTGTGTGGCCCTTAATTATAAAGTCAGAGGTTCAAACCCTCTTTTTAGCGTAATTGGTTGTTATGTTTAATTTACTTACATATATATTAGGTTGATGCATATTTTATTTTAACTTTTACTGTTGAGTGTGTGGCCTTAACCATAAGGTAAGAGGTTCAAACCCTCTTTCTAGTGTAATTGGTTTGTTATGTTTAATTTACTTACATATATATTAGGAAGATCCATATTTTATTGGTTTGTTATGTTTAATTTAATTACATATATATTAAGAAGATCCATATTTTATTTTAACTTTTACTGAATTTTCTTGTGGCAAATTAACAATATGCAGAAGCTGGAGTAGCTTAGTTGGTCAGAGTGTGTGATTGTTAACCACAAGGTCAAAGGTTGAAGCTGTAACATGTCCGTATGATCCTGGATGCTGAACTACAACATCAACAGCAAGGCATATATTCATACGCATGTTCCAGACCAGTGTGGACCACACATTCCAGACCAGTTTGGATCACAACATTCCAGACCAGTTGTGGACCATACAATCCTCAAGACCTCAGATATATAAACAGGGTTCCAGTTCCAGGTTTCTCAGAATCATTCAACACTAGTCTTCGGCCTTGTGTTCATTTTGTATTCATATCTTTCTTGAATACAATCTCCTCCTTTCAAGGTTCCACCCTTGTTTTAAAGGTTTCGCCCTTTGCACAAGGTCGTGATAGTGTATTGTGATCATAAGAACCTCTAGTACTGGGCAACAGCACGAGTTCTCAATCGACGTCAGGCGTGATGGGCACAATCTTGTCTCGGTTCCGATATGTGATTATTCATCGTCCCGGTTGTTTAAATGACAAAGCAGATGCCTTATCTCGTCGCAGTTACCTAGCTTTAGTACCAGGTGAAATCCGATTTGATCAACAAGAACAAGTCATTCTGAGACCCGAACATGTCTTGTTGCAGGGAACAAAGTGTGCCATCTTAGAGAACCGATCAACAATGACTAGGACAGCATCAAACCCTCTAGAAGGCGGTAAATCCGTGAGGAAATCCATGGTGATGGATGACCATGGCCGCTGAGCAATAGGAAGAGGCTGTAGTAGTCCAACCGGTCGATGACAAGGAAGCTTTGTACGCTGGCACGTGTCACAAGATCGCACAAATCTCTCAACATACACGCGAAGCCGAGGCCACCAGAACACCCGTTGTACCAGCTCGATCGTCTTTCGAATGCTAAAATGTCCTACAGTTGTTTGTCATGGCAGTGTTGGACAGCTCGCAACCTCAGTTCTCCGTCCGGAACATAGATTTGGACTTGATAGTCCAGCTTGTCACAGGGACGTGTGGTTGGCCAATGACGCCGGAGGAGCCACACTTGGTCACCAATTGTGAATGCTGGAGGAGAGGAACGGGAACGATTAGCAGCTTGTTGTTGCAAATCCCGAGCGCGTTGAAGATGATGCTGCACTTCCTCATGGACCTGTCGGAGATGCTCAACAAGATCAGGAGCATGAACAAGATGAGCAGCAGGCTGCCAAGTGTGTTCGCCAGGTGGATAACCGATCCAGTCCACGAAATAGTGAAGCTGACCACGAACAAGTTTGGAGTCAAGAATTGCAGCAACCTCGAACTTAGGTTCACCAGCAACTGTAACTGGAGGAGGTGGTGGAAGAAATCGGCCAGGTTCAGAAGGAGCAGATAAGGCTCCAACAAAGAAACATGGAACACGGGATGGATCCGGATGGTTGGCGGAAGCTCGAGACGAAACGTCACATCAGAGAATTTATTGATGATGCGAAATGGCCCCAAGCGTTGATAGTCCAGCTTGTCACAAGGACGAGGTCAAAGACATGTTGCTGAACTTTGCGGTTCCGGAAACCCTCACCAACATGATCGAGTTGGCAATTCGTTGTGACAACCGGTTGATCGAGCGGAAACAAGAACGTCTGCATCCTTCTTTCTTCTTAGTGCCGTCTTCTTCCATTTTTGCAGTCTCTGTTCCCTCATTTGCTGATTCATCATCTTCCTCAGTAGAACCATCCCCGATGGAATTAGGGCGATCACGCCGAGGCAAGCTTTTGCCAACCGAACGTCAGAAGCAGATTCAGTACAAGCTTTGTTTGTATTGTGGGGACCCGTACCACAAGTTGGAGAATTGTCATCGACGTCCAAAACAAGCTCGTGAAGTGGCCCTTGCTGTGCTGCCGGGAAACGAGAAAGATCCAACCCGAAAGGAAGCCGTCCGGCTGGATTGCTGTGGAACAACTCATGTTCTTCAAGGCTCTTCACTCATAACATCTTCCCTTCCTCATCTTGGATCCATTCCATCCACGAAGGTGTGCAAGCCGTTCCATGTTCCGGTGCAGCTGAAGACACCAGAGGCGGAGTTCTCTGGTAAAGCTTTGGTGGATAGTGGAGCGAACGCAAATTTCATCGATAAGAATTTTACTGTCAAGCACGGATCCGTCTACATCCTTTGAAGACTCCTGATTCTGTACGGGTCGTTGATGGATGAGATATCAAATCTGGAGCGGTAAAAAAAGACCCATGATCCTTACAGAAGCCTTCTTTCTAGTGTAATTGGGTTGTTATGTTTAATTTACTTACATATATATATATATATTAGGAAGATCCATTTTTCATTTTAATTTTTTATTGCAATTTTTTTAGGGCAAATTAACAATATGTAGAAGTTGGAATAGCTCAATTGGTCAGAGCATGTGGCTGTTAACCACAAGGTTAGATGTTCAAGCCCTCTTTCTAGAGTAATTGGTTTGTTGGCTACACATTGCATCAATAAGGTTTGTATATTCAGTTTATTGCAAACTATATAGCTTGCAAAATGTATACTTTTTACCAAGAGAAAGGTAAAGGACGGGTGAGTGAGGGTTTGAATGTAGGTGAGGAGTAGGTGGACAAAGGGCAGGACAAGGAGGGTGCTAGTGCCCAAGAACTGGAGACATGAAACGTGGATGAAATCTAGGAAGGGAAAGAGTACCCAAGAGTCGGAGGGGCAGAGGAGCAAGCATGTGAGGATGAACAGGGAGACAAATGCTAGGCAAGATGAGTTCTGGTAGGGGAGTAGTGGAGCTACAACATGGGTCGGGGAGTAAGGCACTTGTGGAAGTGGAGACCGTGGTCTTGTTGAGCAACAAGCTAGCAGAGAGCAGTACATGAACCCACTACTCAGGAGAATGCATGGAAAGGTAGGGACGCATTACCTGACACATTGAAGATACGACTGCCGATGTTGGGAGTAACTCGGTGACCCACTACTCAGGAGAAATGCATGGAAAGGTAGGGACGCATTACCTGACACATTGAAGATACGACTGCCGATGTTGATGGGAGTAACTCGGGTGGAGGAAGCGGCCTGCTTGGGTGCCTCTCGTATGGAAGAGCTAGAAAGGGGCCATCGGATAATCTTGGAGTTGAACTAGGAAGAGATTTTGGCAGTGGAGATAGAACGCACACGAATGGAGTTCCAAGGTACGATGTTCACCATAATCTTTGAAGGAAGGATACCACCAACATCGAAGATAAAGGATTGGATAAATGCGGCATTAGGTGACCCTGGGTTGTAGTGTTCAATGGCGGTGATGCGTAACTTAGCCGAGGGTGCTTTGAAGGAGAACTCAACAATGCATCTTGTATGGAAGCCTTCTTGGCTCTAAGGTCGTTGCGTGTCCAACCATTAGGTGACCCTGGGTTGTAGTGTTCAATGGCGGTGATGCGTAACTTAGGCCGAGGGTGCTTTGAAGGAGAACTCAGCGATGCATCTTGTATGGAAGCCTTCTTGGCTCTAAGGTCGTTGCATGTCCAACCGTACTAGGCTCATATCTTGAAGTGAATCTCAGAGTGTTGTTTGGATGAGAAGGAGTATCTGGCTAGGGAAGAAGATTTAGAGGGGGAATTGTGGGATATTCTTACCTTCTTGTGCCAATCTGTTACATTTCATGAAGCGATTGGCACAAAGCATGGGGGCATATGAGTATGGTTTTGTTGAATCAGTACCTGGGATGAAAGGCCCGGTTAGGATGAAACTGTGAGGTACAATTGTGAATGAGGTCTCAAAGGTGGTGTAGATACCTGGGAAAGACTTCAAGGTGATCTTGTGGGGAGACCAACTCGCATGTCGATTCTATAAAGTCAACATGCATGTCATAGCTTCATGCCCCATACTAGCAGCCAAGAAAAGAGATAGTCATGGGAATAGGAAAATGTGCATGCGAAGGCGACGGAGGAGGCCGGTGCATGGACTCTTGTTTTGAAGAAGGCAAATCCCAAGAGACTAAAGACCCCTGCACAACCAGTACAAACAACAGTAGTGGCCATTTTAGTGCCCTACAAAAGATGAGGAAGGTTGAAAAGGCAGGGGCAAACAAGGGAGAGGTGGAAAAGACGGATCAACAAGCGAAGCAATTAATGGAGGCCCAAAACATACAAAAGATGGGGAAGAAAAAAGTGGATGGGTTTTAGGGTTCAACGACCATGGAGAGTTAGATCGGCAATCCGTTGGCAACCCCGAAAGATGCAGAAAGCAAGGGCCCACTAGAGCCAAATTTTTGCCCTAAATAGGTATGCATCATCTTGAACCACCTTATGTCGGAGGAGAGGGAGATTCAGGAAAAGTGGAGGGAAGAAGAGGCTTGGAAGAAGAAAGATGAGGCACTTTGTCCGGCCTTGCCCTCGAAGCCTCACATGTATTCGTGGAGGTATGTGCTGGATGCGATGTATGGCAAGGAGTTGTTAGTAATGAGGTTGCCAAACGGGAGAACATGCCCGCTATTGGTTCTTGTGTGTGGGAATCACCCCTTGGTGCCCCAACTAGTCCCATTCTTGGAAAGTGCACTGTGTCACGACCCATTACAGGATGCAGGATACAGGATATAAAACGGGATACAAGATATGCCCACAGGATATGCCTACAGGATATAAGATATGCCTACAGGATAAGGGTCACCATTTTTAAACTCATGACTAGATTAGACTCATGACCAGATTAGCTCTTGAAGTTGTGAGCATAAAAGCTTTGACCTAATTGTTGTACAATCAGTTACTATCAACACCAATCTTTCTATGATTATTCTTGTCTTGTTCTTGTCTTGCTCCTTACTTCCTGTTCTCGTCTTGTTCCTAATTCTTATCTGCTCTTGTCTTGTTTTTAGTCCTTGTCCTGCTCCTGAGTCAAGCCTCCTTGCTCTTGGATTGTGACTTGGTTCCTAGTTCCTATCCTGCTCCTAATACTTGTCCTGCTCCTGAGTTAAACTTCCTTGTTCTTGGATCGTGGCTTGACAGTTTGATAGTAACTGCTTTCATAGCTCCCCGATTTTCAGTTACTTTTTTTTCCTTAGCTTTTCTCCCTTGCTTTTTTTCTTCTTTCTTTCAATGGATCATGGCAGATTTTGAGTAATTCCAACACGAGCACCAAATGTTACTTCATGAGCTGGCCACTTTGCGCCAAATGGTCATAAATCTGCAAGGTTCCACCAACGCGGCGCATGCAGATGCTAATGCATCCTCCAAGGTTGCTGCGCAGGCTCTCTCTCAAGCATCCATGGTTTCCTCTCCATCAAACTTTTCTTTAGAACCAAAGATCAGCATGCCAAAAAAATTCAATGGCAATCGCGTTGATTTTCAAGATTTCCTGAATTAAATCAGGCTTTTGATCTGCATGCAACCATGCCGCTACTCAACTTATGCATAAAGGTTGGCCTTTTGGCATCCTTACTAGTTGGATCTCCACGGGCTTGGGTTGCCCCTTTGCTAGAACGTGACAACCCATTGATGAAAAACTTTGAAGGATTCATGGCTGCCTTTGAAGCCTACTTTGGAGATCCCAATAAGTACCGTTTCGCATGCACGAAGTTACAGAAGCTCACACAAAGATCCCGACCAACTTCCGTTTATGCATTCGAATTTCAGCAACTTTGCACGAACATTCCATGAGACGAAACTGCACTCATCGAACACTTTCATTTTGGGTTGAGGGATGACGTGAAGGACCTTCTCCTTATGTTACTGGATGCCCAAACATTAGCGAAGATCATGCAACAGGCTATTCGCTGCAACAACCATTTGTTCGAGCGTCGTCATAAAAAATCCCGTTAGCAGTTCTTGCAAGCCAATCCTACAGCTATAGCACATGTTCCTGCGACACCTTCTGGAGTAGTCCCTATGGAGGTTAAGAAATACAAGCGTGGCCCACTTTTAGCTGTTGAGAAGCAACGTCATCGCGGTGAGAACTTATGCTTGTATTGTGGTGAAGCAGATCACAAGGTGGTAAAATGTCCTATTAAAGCCATGAAGTTCAAGACGCATGAAGTTGAAGTTGAAGTTCAATCGGAAAACTTCAATGTCCACTTCATCTAGGAGCCGCGAAGTTGGACGTAGGTGCAGGCTCTATTGGTGCTGCTCATATCATTTCATCACTCAAGTTTCATGTACACATTCGTCTCAATAGTTGAGAGCTCAAGGAGTTTGCCCTGTTAGACACTGGTGCAAATGCATGCTTCATGGATGACACTTTTGCAACTCAGCATGGCATTCTAGTGGTGAAGTTGAAGCGTGCAATTCTTGTAGAGGTTGCAGATGATTGTCTAATTACTTCTGGCATAGTTACCCATACTACCACACTTCTCTCTTGCAGTCATGGCGCATTCAACTATTCGATTTCCTTCAACTTGATCAAGACTCGGTCGACTCCCATCGTTTTGGGCATGTCATGGTTTGTGGTTACAAATCCTCAGATCGATTGGAGGTCTAAGATGCTCACGTTTTCCTCTCCGACAGCTAGGATCAATTCTGTACCTTCCTGTGTGCAGGATACGTCCTTAATGTTTGAGGCAGTACAAGCTACATGATTGACCGTGCATTTTCCTGTATCAATGTTGAAGACTCCTCCTCGATAGGATTCACCTCATGTCAGTTCATCAACACATCCACAGGCTCTCTCACTCCTGTAAGTTTACAGATTTCTGTATAGGGTTCTTCCAAACATGTATCAATGTCGAAGGTTCTTCCTCAATAGGATCCACCTCCTATTGGTTCGTCAGTACATTTGCAAGCTCTCCTCACTCTTATGCATCCACAGACTTCTATACAAGATTCTTTCAATCTTGTACACTCGTCAACATTCGCACAGGTTTTCTCCAATCTTGCCTTTTTTTATTACTTTGCTTCTGTTCCACCCCCCAAGATCCTTCCTTTTTTTAGTCACAGCTCCCTCCTTCTTCTCTTTGAGTTCTTACCACTACTATGTATGAACTTGCCACTGATCCTGCTCCTTTTCATCTTTTTACTTTTCAAGTAACTCCTACATCCTCTTCTACCTTTCCTGTATCTGACTCTCCTGTTTTTCAATCTTCTTCTCCTTCTCCTTCTTCTTCCCTGCCATCCAAGTATCACTCTTTTTAGGACGTTTTTGAAAAGCACAAGGCTGCAGTTCTTCCTATTCGCAGGTCCTACGACTGTCCTATCACCAGTAATCGAGGACAATTTGGCATCCGGCTTCATTTATCACTTAAAGTTCCCTGCAAAAGCACCTATCTTCTTTGTCAAAAAGAAAGATGGGAGTTTGCGTTTGATTGTAGACTACAAGGGTTTGAATCAAGTCATCATTCGGAATCGATACCCATTGCCATTGATCCTAGAACTTCTCGATCGACTGCGAGGAGCAAAGGTGTTCACGAAGATCGACTTACGAGAAGTTTACAATCTTGTACAGATTCGTCCAGGCGATAAGTGGAAGACTGCCTTTTGTACAATGTATGGACATTTCAAGTACACAATGATGCCTTTCGAACTTACCAATGCCCTAGCCATGTTCCAACACATGGTGAACGACATCTTTCGGGACTTCTTGGATAAGTTTGTGGTGATCTACCTCGATGACATTTTGATTTTCTCCAAGGACCAGGCGGCACATGACAAGCATGTACGACTAGTCCTACAGAAGCTTCGTGAGCATGGCTTGTATGCGAAGTTGGAAAAGTGTTTTTACAACAGGGATACTATGGAGTTCTTGGGCTACATCGTCTCTCCTGCTGGCATTTCCATGGACATGCACAAGGTGAAGACTATCGTGGAGTGGGAAAGGCCCAAGTTTGTATGAGACATACAATGTTTCCTTGGCTTTGCAAACTTCTACAAGCGGTTCATACAGAACTTCTCCAAGCGTGTACTTCTACTTACGGAACTCACCAAGCGCACAGGGGTTTTCTTTGGTCCAACAAGGTGGAACATGCATTCACAACACTCAAGGACACCTTCACGACAACTCTGATTTTAGCACATCCTGATCCTTCTCGTCCCTTCTTTGTTGAAGCAGATGCTTCAGACTTTGCAGTAGATTCTATCGTATCACAAGTTGGAAAAGACAAACTTCATCCTGTAGCCTTTCACTCTCGTAAATTCCTTTCGGTGGAGATTAATTACGAGATTTATGACAAGAAACTCAAGGCCATTATGGATTCGTTCGAGGAGTGGTGGCATTTTCTAGAAGGTGTTGTGCATTCTGTACAAGTTTACATATCACAAGAACTTGGAGTTTTTTCAAACGGCTTGAGTTCTCAGTCGGCGACAGGCTAGGTGGGTGGAATTCCTATCACATTTTGATTTTGTCATCATCTACAGGTTTAGTTTTCAAAATGACAAAGCAGATGCATTATCTAAGCGCTCTTACCTTGCACCGACCCCGGGCGATCCTGCATATGACTGTCAAAAAAGTGTTGTTGGGTCCTGATCGACTTCGGCTTGCAGCACTACAAGTTCATCAGGCTCTAGCAGATTCAAACTTCTACATGACATTCATTTGTAGTTGGCTACAGACGACTTGGCAAAGAATGTGTTCTCACACATTAGTCCTGACATCACAAGTTCCTCTTCCTTCAGTTCCCATATAGACTACAAGTTGTTTTGCCATACAGGATAGACTCCTATATCGGGAAGGTCTTCTGTACATTCATGTTGGTATTTACAGAACTCGTGTGGTACAGGATTGTCATGATACCCGGGTACAGGACATTTTGGTGTGGCTAAGACAGTTGAGTTAGTGACTCGCAACTATTGGTGGCCTAGGTTGCGAGGTTTTGTGGAAAAATTTGTACGAAGTTGTGACACCTGCAAAGGTCGAAGATGCCTCGTCACACGCCCTCTAGTCTTCTTCATCCTCTTCCTGTTCCCTCTGCTCCTTGGAGGTTCATTTTTATGGATTTCCTCACAGATCTTCCTCCTTC
Organism: Selaginella tamariscina; assembly: GCA_003024785.1. Classification (NCBI taxonomy): domain Eukaryota; kingdom Viridiplantae; phylum Streptophyta; class Lycopodiopsida; order Selaginellales; family Selaginellaceae; genus Selaginella; species Selaginella tamariscina. The sequence continues at coordinate 63,630 of PUQB01000874.1, read as the reverse complement.
TCATGGATTTGATGCAGTTCTTATGGTGATTGACCGTTTCACCAAATAGGCTCATTTCCTACCATGCAACAAGACGGTTACATGTCAGACAACTACTGAGTTGGTGATCCCGAAGTATTCCGACATCATGGTCTTCCTGAGAGCAATTGTTTTTAATCGAGGCCCACAATTCATGTCCAGATTTTGGCAAGAGCTTCTTCGAAGTCTACAAGTTAAAGCGGATCTTTCTTCAAGATATCATTCACAAACTGATGGGCAGTCAAAACGCATGATTCAGACCTTGGAGTAATATCTTCGCTGCTTTATCAGTTACCAATAGGATAACTAGTTGGACCTTCTTCCTATGGCGGAGTTTGCCTACAACAACTCCGTTCATGCATCTACAGGCCAAACACCTTTCTTCGCTCTTTTAGGCTACCATCCACGTTTTGACTTTGCTCCTCCTACTTCTCCTTCTTCCGCTCCTGCAGTACAGGATCGTCTTCAGCATCTTCGTCAGGTATAAGATGATCTTCGAATTCATCTTCAACATGCACAGAAACGGTACAAGCGTCATGCTGATGCTCATCGTCAGCCGGCACCTACATACAAGATTGGTGATCTCGTGTGGCTTCTTCGTCAGCATATTCGCACCAACATGCCTTCTTTTAAGTTGGATTTTCAATAATTGAGCCCTTACAGGATTGCGACTGAGGTCAATCCTGTAGCTTTTCGATTAGAGTTACCATCTACGGTGAAACTTTATCCTGTGTTTCACACCTCTTTGTTGGAGCCGTATCATCCTTCTTCTCTTCCTGGTCGTGCTTCTTCTCCTCCCCCTCATGTGGTCATTGATGATGAACCTGAGTACAAAGTTGCAGCCATCCTTGATTCTTGTCTTCATTGCCGCCAACTTCAATACTTGGTGGATTGGAAAGGTTATTTGCTTATTGATCGCACTTGGGAACTACATCCAACATACTCCATGCTTCTTCCAAGGTTGCTGCCTTCCATCGGTGTTATCCTGCTAAACCAAGTCCCAAGACTTGTGGAACTCGTCCTTAGGGAGGAGATGCTTTCATGACCCAATACGGATGCAGGATACAGGATACATGATACGGGATACAGGATATGCCCATAGGATATACCTACAGGATATAGGATATGCCTACATGATACACCTACAGGATAAGGGTCACCATTTTTAGCTCATGAGCAAATTAGCTCTTGGAGTTGTGAGTATAAAAGCTCCGACTTAATTGTTGTACAATCAATTACTATCAACACCAGTCTTTCTATGATCATTCATGCAAAGTTGTAACTAAAATGGGCATGGCTATAGTCCCATTTCCTAATAATTAGCAATTTTAGCTATTTAATTAGCATTTTCTAATATTAAAGGAATATTCTTTAGAATATATGTTTGAAAGAATATTCTTTAGAATATTCTATTTTGTAATCGACCCTTTAATAAATTATAGCATTCATTGAACAAAAATTAATAACATTATAAAAGTAGAAGGTATTAAATTATATAATATATTATATTTAAGATTGCCTAATATAAAATTAAGGAAGAGCATAAGAGGTACATTATATAAATATTGATGTTGTTATTAAAATATTAATATTTAAATATAACATTAATTAAAAATTTGTAGTAGTAATAATATATATATAAAACCTATAATAATATAGTCAATCTTCCATATTTTTTAAATTTATATAGTTAAGTAAACAATTTGGTACTATTATTAAAGAGTTTATAATAATTATGAATATTAAATATATGATATTTTATAATTTTGTAATTGCTTTAAGCTTCAGAAAACATACATTCTTGCAGTTTTGTTAATCGTGACTTTATCAACGCTTCTTGACATCCACCCATATCGAATGGATTTAACATTTATAAAACATGCTGGGTCTTTTTGATTGGGAGACCATGTTTTCTCTAGGCATCCATTATATCTTTCGCTCTCCTTCTCGTGTCGCCTTTTTTGTGGTTTGAACCATGCAACCTTAACATACTATTTTTTGATTACTTCAGGTGTGTCGATAATTTGACCCATCCAAATAGGCTGATTATATGACATCTGGAGTAATGAGACCATCATTAGTTTTTGAAGATCCTTGCAGCAATCAAAGTATGCTTTAGGTTTTTTTCCTTTGTCCAACAAAGTGTGGGGTTTGCACTTCCACATCACTACTGGCTTCTATGTCGTCTGTGCTCAGTGATGTCATTTCAATCTCCTCTCGCCACCTTGTTTTAGGCCAAAAAGGGTGTTGCAATTCTGTACTTGTGACAGTAGGCCCTTCCAACTCTCGAAACAGTCTCCCAATAGTCGACCACATGCTTATATAGTTCTGAGTAACCAGTTGCCTTATCAGAATTCTTTGGCATCGATTTTTGAACCCATGCCACATATTTTTTGATGCCATCAATAATAACCTCTTGTTCCTTGAGCTGGGCACTCAATGGAATAGGGTCTGGTTGTCCTTCTGGGAGAAGTGGCTTTCCATCCTCTCCACTTTTGAAGAGCATTAAGCCCTCTTTCGGTAACCACTCTGCTGGCCGTAACTTGTACTGCATAATAGGTATACCATCTCGTATGGAGAAAAAGAATTGTAGCGGCACAAGGTGACCAACTAAAGAATCACTCCCTCTTTTATATACTCCTTGAGAAATTTTTTGAAGTCTGGCACCTCAGTCACAAGCAAAGCACAACTTTTTTTGGAGATGCAATTTTCAAAAAATTCATCATATGCGGTAAGGTAAGTGCACTTGTCCTTTTTGTAGAGTTGGAGACCTTGCTGAAGAACGCATCAATATCTTCATGAGTGTGACCAACCATAAGGAAACTGAGCGTGATTGTTCAAACACACCTTTGGCAACAAGCATTGACAAGTATGCTAGCACATATCTAGAAAATAAAAGTAAGTATGAGCTTGAGAAACCCTTAAGTAAAATGATTTACCTATTTTTGTTCTCGCCTGCACAATTATCCATCTGTAAAAGCAAATGACGAGGAAGCTTATTTGATGTTGAGGACACATGTACACTATTTGAGCTAGATCCCTCCACTGAACTAGAACTCTCAACAGGGCCATCTATTTTTTGTGCAGCTGCTGATAATGCCTCTCATATTCCTAAGTAGCCTCAAGTGCAGATGTGTTTATGAGAGCATTATGTAAAGGTTGAAGGTGTTGTGTCATAGTTTTTACTATGACTCGACCCCTTACTTTGGACGTTGATTGTTGTTACCTACTGTACTATGTTGATGGACCCTAGATGTAGTAGGAAACAGGCCTGCTTAGTGCACTTGGGTATCTGGTGATGGTCCGGCCGGGTGTCATTAGGTATTTGTAAGAAACTCTAAGTGAAGCTAGAACTTACCTTCTAGAAACCCACCCCAATTTTGACATCCTAGTTAGGTTGATTGGTTAATGTAAATGAGTTTGGCGTGTTTAGTAGAGTTAGGAACACCCCTAGGGTTGCCCTAACCCACGCCCTAAAAACCCCCACCCCCTTGGGTAGGGTTTTAGGGTTAAAGAGTTAGGCTAAGTTAAACACTCTCTCATTAACTTAATAAGGGGCTAGCTAATTTAGTGCCATCCCACATACACATACAGGAAAAGGGGGGGGGGGCTCCATCACATAAATAAGGTAGAGTATACGTAGGAGAGCTCATGGGTTTATGACTGAGTTCGTTACTCTTCTGCCGGTGCAAGCTTTAGCTTGTGTCATTAAGGTACAACCCTCTATTGTGCCGCCCTAACTTCCAGATGATAGGGGTACGTCCCACCTTCGGGGTAGCTTACCCTTAACGTTGGCGAATCCATGCCTAAGAGGTCTTGTCGAGATGCATGTTCCAAGAGGCTGAGGTTGTGGCTTGTCTCTAGCCTCCTCCTCCACGTCAAGCTAGGAGTAGCACTCATGGCCAAGCAAGGCACATCCATGTCCTTGACCAGTTGTGGGTGTGGGATCTTGTTTGACAGGTTCACATTACCAGTTCCTAAGGGTTCACTAAGGGGTTCTAGAGTTGGCATTTAAGAGCCACGTTTGTGGCACTTGGTGCGTCTCTTGAATCTAAGGGCTATGGCATGATAGCCCACATCGGGGAGTGTCACATGGAGATGTGACACTAGACTAAACGTCACATGATACAACGCCCGAGGCATGCCCTTTGGGGTTGTGTCATGGGTTTGTTGCCAAGGGGTTGGATACTCTAATAAACATACATGCTTGTGTTTGCACTAGGGTGCTAAACCTTGAGCATTCACTCAAGGGAGGTTAGATCTCGTAACTAGGTGTGCTTTGGCACACCTGGCTAGGGGGTGTTCTCCTTAGGATCTAAGGGTTAAACAACCTAAGTTCATTAGCAAAAGCCTTATCATGAGACATTCGCAACGTCATGTACTTAGGGTTATCCAAACCTAGCCTTAGGGAGTTTACTTAATAGAACACTCGTGTCCACCTACGACGCACACTCGTGTCCTCACTAAGTACTAGCCCTAGGTCTAGGGTATGACTTGGCCACTTAAACCCTTAGGGGTTAGTCGTGGTTCAGGGTACCCCTTGTCACCCTAAAGGGTTGTACTTCCGGATAAGGGTGATTCCTCGAGGGGTAAGTGACGATGCCTTAACTGTCACGGGGGTATGTGTGAGACACAACTCCTTTGTGAGGTTAGGGCATGAGCCTGTCTAGGTGTACTGGGATAGGATCCTAAAGTTTACTGGGACAGGATCCTAAAGTCTACTTGGGTTATCCTCTAGGGTTCAGGGGATGGTCATTCTAGGGGACTTAGGGTAGGACTCTAAGTCTTTTGCCTAATTGGGCCCCTGAGTCATACTCTTAAGGTTATCTTGGAAGACTTAGCGTTGCTCACACAGGGTGATGACGCTGAATGGCCACTTGGCAACCACATGTTGCCACGTGTTAGTCCTTTGGGTTAAAACTCTGACATGTTGTTTCTTCACTTTGAGATCACTGATAGGATTTGTTTGTGAGTGGGCTTCAAGGTTTTTAAAACACATGGCCAACGACCCAATAGTGAAATTGGAGTCGCTAGACCAATGTGGAAGTGAAAAGTGTCCATATGACTCACAACCGTGTCCATGTGTTAGCACACCTGTCAATGAAATCGGAAGTTTCATGACATTTCCAAGGCACTTTGGTGTTGCAAACGAGCTTTGGAATGCTGGTCTTTGAATGATCCATCTTGTCATGGATTAAGCACAGGTATCTGATGGCATGACACAGAAAGCATGTGGTGTGCATAGTACTGAGAACCGGCAAGTTTGTTGTGCAATCATGTGGGCCTCCATCTTCTTTTGAATGGCAGTGATCTCCACCAAGGTTTTTGCACAAGCCTCTACAGCCTTCAATGATGTACAAGTGTCACACTTGAAAAGCTAGAGTGTTTTGCAATCTCCACATCCTTAAAATGAGTATTCCATATGTTGTTGAAGTACCAGTGCAATTGCTTGAGCCCCATCAAATGAGGCACTTGTTCACATGTTCACACAGCTTCAATTGAGTGTAGATTGAAGGTAAAACCTTGAGATTTTCCCTGACCCCTACATTTGTGGTTCGGCATTTGTGAGGCATCCTATTTGCATTTGCTTCCACAAAAGCCTTGAGTATCTCTATGGCTGCCATAATGTGAGAGTGGTTTTACCAAGTGAGTGTTCCCATGTACTGAGGTTTGCACTCCATCTAGCCACTCATCCCTCCGACGGTAGAACGTGGTCTTTGGGATCCCGTATATAGTGTACCAAGCTTTGAAGCAATGGCCACCTTATTAAATACCATGGATGTACTCTGATAACCTATGTCCGAGGCCATTCCATTAATACACCCAGTTAGTGCAACATATACAAACTCATGCCTTTGCTTTTGGTGAACATATGAAAGACATGTCTACATTGGGTAATTTCATTCCGATCTGCCATCCGACAACACTTCTTCTTGCACAGTCAATCGTGGAAATGCTCGTAACACTTTCAAAGATGTAGGATCCATCTTGACCCTCTTGCCGAAACTTGCAGGGAAGATTTGCAACCCATGAATCGCCTTTTTCTTATAATAGGACCAATGCAAGGAACCTCTTCAAATATGGGTTGTCTTCCGGGTTGTTATTATTGAAATCCAACCCAGAATATGTTGAACCATCTCGCCGTCTTAATTCAAATGTTTGCCACCTCACGAGGGATTCAAGATGCAATATGCCATTAGGTGAAACCTCTGTCACAACTACACCCACGAAGTTAGCCCCTAGCTTCTCTGTGACACTGCTTCCATTGATTTATAGCTGTGATGATGCCTCTCCCAACCTCAATCTCATGAAGAAAGAGAATCACCTCATCCATCACAGTAGGCAAGCCATCGTCTGGTGAACTCGTGCTATTATTTGTTTGTGACTTTGCATATTCTGTGTCAGCCTTGACTTCATCCAAATTCCACAATACAGGAGAACCCTCTCAAATTCCATTCTCGAAACCTCAACATGCTTGCAAATGGTGTTCACCCATACATACACACAAGATCCTTGGGCAATATTGTACATGATGCATTATCATCTCGAATTTCCACAGTTCCAGTGCCAACTATCTCATTGTTCCAAGAAGACATACTTTATCTCTAGTATTAAACATATTGTCCTGCACAGAAATAATTATGTTATTTATGATATCTGTTTATTCAATATTTCTAAGAAATCTGAATTGCGGGCTTAATAATATGCATGTGCAATAATACATAATTATGTATAGGGATAATATCTCATGCTTGATTAATACAACTGATGGGTGGGATTAATCCCGCTAGCTCTCCTCATTGGAAAGAGTGGCGGCAGGATTAATCTCGTCGCCGACTCCTCCCGTCGAAAAAGAGCCGGCGGGATTAATCCCGCCGCTGGCTCTTCCCTTCGAAGAGGGGCAGTGGAATTAATCCACCATCGGCTCTTCCCCTTCAGAGAGAGGCGGCAAGATTAATCCCATTGCCGACTCCCTCCAGTGAGGAAGAGTCGGCGGGATTAATCCCGCCACCGGATTTTCCTCGTCGGAGAGAGGCAGCGAGATTAATCCCTTCGACGAGGAAGAGTCGGCGGGATTAATCATGCCCACAACTCTCTTTGAGGCTATAATTTCAAAGGGATCTCGAGGGGGTGGCGAGATTAATCCCGCCAATGCTTTTCTGCGTCCAAAACTGATTAGTAGGATAAATCCTGCCCACAAATCTTTAAAATAAGGAAGTGGTGGCGAGATTAATCCCAGATGTTGTTATGTATCTTCAAGAAACTCTAAGTGAACCTAGAACTTACCTTCTTCCCTTGTTTTTGGTGTTTTAGTTAATTCTTAGTTGGTTCTAGTGATTTCGACATGTTGGATATAGCTAAAAATATCCTTAGGGTTCACCTAATCCTAGGGTTGCCATGACCCCATGCCCTAAACCCCTCAAGGTGTAGGTGGGTCATTCACCAAGTGTAAATGTATTGAGACTGGGATTCCCTACCAGCTTACTTCATAAAACATGAAAACATGTGGGGGGAATGGGCTTTGTTATATAAATTAAGTAGAGTAAGTGTGGTGTAAACATGGTAGAAACTGAGAGGTCTCTAGTTCTTTCTTCTTCGCTGGCATGAGCCTAGCTTATGTCATCAAGGCACACACTTTCTGCTACCCAATTTTAGCATTAGTGAATCCACACTATTGTGCCTAGGTATGCCACATCCAAGGAGTTAGCTAACTTTTTTTTGTCTAGTAACACGTTCACACACTTGGGAATTCTTGTCAAAGTACACATTTTTCTAGTCTAGGGGTTGAGACTTGTCTCTAACTTCTTCCTTCATGCCAAACTAAGAATTACACTCACAACTAAGTAAAGGACGCATCCTGACTCACAATTTAAGCCCTTATTCAATTGTGAGCATGGATCTTGGTAGGCAAGTTCTCTTTATTAGGAGTTCAAAGAGAGGGGTTCTAGGTTTGGCATAGGTGATGTTTGTGGCACCAGGTGCAACTTTTGTTTATAGCAATAGCCTAAATCTAAGTGGTGTCATATGAACATGTGACATTAAACTAAATGACATTATGGCATATGATATAGTGCTCAAGGCATGCCCTTTGGGGTTGTGTCACAAGTTTAATATTGAAAGGTTAAAGATCTTGAAAGGTAGACATGTTTGTGCTCACATCAGTGTGTAGCCTTGGGCATTTGCTTAAGAGAGATTAGGTCTTGTAACCAAGTGTGCTTGTTACACACTTGGATATGTTCATCTTGGGGGTGTGTGAATGTCCAAAGGTTGAGCTCATTAGCATGGGCCCTTTAATAAAGTACTCATGTGGTTTCATGCTTAGGGTTATCCAAACTTAATCTATTTACTAAAGAAATACTCATGTTCGCCAGCATTGCACACTCATGTGGTTATTAAGTATTAGCCTTAGGATTAAGGTATGGTTTGGCCATTCAAATCCTTAAGGCTCATGGCCCTAAAGGGGTTGTACTCTCAAGTGAAGGTGCATGTTTGGATAATGCCTTAACTCTATCATGGGGTATATGCTGAGCACATGTCTCCTTGGTGAGGTTTAGGCATGAGCCCAAGTATGATCCTATGTTTGATCCTAGGTCTGCTCGAGTTATTCTTTAAGGTTTAAAGTCTTTTCTCACAATCTCAAAACTAGAGATAGTCACTTTAAAGGACTTAGGGTGAAACCTTTGCTTATTTGGACATCTAAGCTAAACTTTTAAGATTGTTTTGAAAAACTTAGCATTGTTCATATAAAATGATGATGTTAGATGGCCAGTTCAGAGCCACATATTATCACTTGTTAACCCTTCAAGTTAAAACTTTAACAATAACTCCCCCAACAAAGTACCACTGTTTATTCAATAGCTCTAGCTACTCTTGAGGTTCCTCCATTCGGCCTTACGGATCAAAGACTTGCCTATGGTCTATGTGTCTCAGAACTTTCCACACTACTATGGTTAGGACATGGTTTAAAACTAGACCGCCTTCACTCTCCTAACTGTCAAACTGTTTTGGAGAAGAAGCCACAAAACGTCTTGATTCCACTTGACCACTCACCCTTCCAAAATTTTGGGCCAAATCCTTTTTCAAATGACCTTGAGAGGCTTGCCATATTGAGGTGTTTCTACAATTGGATGGTGGAAATTTTATGGCAAAGAGAGCATGTCTCATTTGCAGCTCATGCCCAAATAACCCTCACCCTGTTGCTAACTTTCATCTTCACATCTTGGGGTTTATTTCTAATTCCTCAATTATTTGCTTGGCCTAAAATAAGAGCAATTGGTACAATTTGCAAGGCAAACCTTTAAATCCAATACAAGCCGCTTCGGACTTACATTCACCACTCTCACCATCTGTGCTTCCTCCAGATCTGACAAGTAGCCAAGATTAACCATCCGCACCCAATTCCCCCATCTTGTGTACCCTCTACAACCAATCTCCACCAAAGTCCTTAAAAAAATGTGTGCAGTTGAGAGCAATATTTTGATGGCTATTTATTTCCTAACCATGAGCCATTTTAAAATTTTGGTTAGTTCCCAATTTGTAACCACCCTCTGTCTTGCATAAAGTGCCCAAAGCACTCAACCAGGGCATAAAATTGATACTCTATAAAATGTTTTTGTCATATGACATTTACATAATTTATTAATACTTAAAAATTGCATTGGAGATTTTAGATTTTACATAAAATGTCAAACAATATTGTAAAAGAATAAGAATATTCTAATAATATACTTTTGTTAATTAATAAGTAAATGTATATATATAATATCATTCTAAAAGTATATATTAATTGTCAACAACAGTTTGGTGATAAATTTGCACAATAAAATTGAGATACACAGTTACTACATTAAAATATGAGTCACTCTTGGAAGCATTGTGAATTTTCACATTTAATAAAAAGATCACAAAATATAAAATTAGAAAGGATCATTGTTTCTTTTTTACCTTAATAACAATTTTATGAAGAATTTGTAGAATGAAGGATCCCAGTATTATTACATATATATTAAATTAAATTATAATTAACATTATAATCATTAATATTAATATATTAATTTAATAAATTAATTATCACTATTATAAATTAATACAGATTTAAATTATAATACTTATTAGTAAACACTTTATTAAATGAATTTAATTAATACAGGTGTATACACACACACACAATATATATATATATATATATATATATACAGTTAAACAATATATTTTAGTGCATGTTTATCAGCAAACACCATGCCATTTGAGTGTTTTTTTGGTATGTCTTGGTGCAAGCACGCATGTGTGTGCGAAAACTGGTAAAATTACATACAGATATATCTCACTACAAAATGTATGTATATAGTGAGAGTTTTTAAGTTGTATACTAAAGAAAGCTAGTAATTTATATATAATATTTTAAATATAAAAGAAAATTACCCAAAAATAAAAATTAGGTGGTTGCATGCTGTCGCTTTTGTTTCTTCCTTTTATGTCCATCTTGTAGTAAACCATCGTTCTTAGCGGATAATTTTGCTCTAACCTCCGCCAGTTTAGCTCCTGCGTCCTTAAACATCGCATTAGTGCTCACCGCAAGCAAATCCTGTATTGTAATTTACTTATATCACTGAGAGAGAGAGAGAGAGAGAGAGAGAGAGAAAGAACCTGTGCATATCCCATTGCAGCAAGATTACGTCCAAGTATATCCTTAAAACTCTGGAGACACGTATATGTATATATGTATATATGTATATAATAAACGATAATGTGTGTATGTGTGCATTACCCGTACTCCAGTGTGAATACTTTGAACGCTTGTTAATATAGGGCGCGCTGAAGGAGTGGCAATAAGTTGCTCATGGTGTATACGCAGCAATAGTGTAACAACTCTACACACAGCCTCCACCTGCATATTGAATTAAACATTTCAGCAAAATAAACTATAAACTATAATAGTTTGTATATTAAGCATTAATAATATAAACTAGTAGATTATAAAAGAACAATTTTAAGTGATTACCTGGCTGACATCAGGAATCCATTGTTTCACGTAGTCCAGGAGCTTCAAGGCATCCGAGAACGGAAGCATCTAAGTAAATCAAAAGCTTACAAACAAGGCTATATATACCCCTATATATACACACGTATGTACACATACATATATAGATACATGTAAACAGAAAGACATACCAGGAAGGCCTGTTCAAGGTCACTTGGCCGAACAGATGTTATTGCGCGAAGAACATAAGCCGAAGGCGAGAGTCCCAACATCACGATATTTGGTTGAAACTTTGTTTTACTCTTCTCTATCTACATCAATAACTTAGTGCGATATAAATATATGTATATATCGTTCAACATTACGTTACTTGAGTGGCAATTCCCCTGTTTATCTATATACATTGTATGGCGAAGGGCATTGTCTGTAATATATATAGTGCCACTCAATTCATAACATATATATACTGTATACATTGTACACTAAAAGCAGATGCATAAATATATTACCTCTCTCTCTCTCTCTCTCTCTCTCTCTCTCTCACACACACACACACACACAAACATGGATTATAACATAAGAGTTTAATACTCACCTCGTGCTCTATGATACGTTTTTGCTCTTCCTCAGCAATATCAAGGGCTTCGATAATGGAGTCAGCGCAGAGACAGTTTCCTGTGTTTTTCTCCCAGCTAAACCGGAAGCACCTTCTTCCGGATATTCATGCCTTTGTACCTTTGCATCGTCCAGCTCAGAATCGAACTTAGCTTCAAGTAGCTTTTCTCTTTCCTCCTATATAAAGATCAATAAGTACATAAGAGAGAGAGTCTCTGAGTCCATAAAATACCAAAACATTATATGTATATGAAGCACTGCCCGTTGTCATTATAGTAAGAACTACATATGTATCACAGTATAAACACACACACACACTCAACTCCACTTCAGAAGGATCGGGTAATATTAGTTTCCTTGGAAATTCCCTATGTCGAGTATAATGACCAGTTTATGATATTATTACGATATTATATTATTACTACTCCGTTGCACATGTTTTGTTACATTCTGTAAGTTTTATATAATCATTGTCGTATGTTAAGAATAGTATATACAAAAGCGCCACGCTCACGCACTAAACTGAATAACTCAGGAACACAGACAGGCACACGCACATGCACACGCGCCACACACACACCCAGTAGGAAGGATCGCTATTCTAGAAGTCCCTACACTGAGTATCACACAAAAGCGCAACATACATACATAAAAAGTACAGCAACACATCTTGTACACCTCGTCTGCAGACTGCTGTTTGCTACTTCAATGTTATACTTGTATGCATATTAACTACACACAGTATATATTACATTATAAACCGTATACTACAAATGCTATATTGTATGCACATTGCATATTGATACGTGATACATACAGAGAGAGAGAGAGACAGATAGACAGACCTCTAAGAAGAAAGGCTCTTCTGTACGCTCCCAGCGGCGATAGATCTATCGTGAGATCCCGTGATAATGAAATCCCCATATGAGCTAACTGCAAGGCACCAAACTTCGGCATGGTGACCCTCGAGCTTTAGAAGGTGTTCAAACTTATCAGCATCCCAATAGTTTACCACTCGATCTTTTCCCACGCTAAACATATAATGTGTATTTGGCACAAACTGTAGAAATATATAACGAACAGTAAATAACAATAATGTGTGATAAATCAATAATAGAAAAATATATATACTACATGACGTAATCACTAAACAAACCTTTATAGCCATGACGCTATCGTTATGAGCAAACAGGGACTTGTGACAGTCACCAAAATCCATACCCCAAATTTTAATGTTCTTGTCCGCAGAGCCTGATATTAATGGTTAAAATTAATTAAAAAAAAAACTTAATTCAATGTTTTTTATACATGTATATAATATGCATGATGTGTGTATGTGTATCTAGGTATATATATATTATATATACCAGACAAGTAAAGCTCCGTCCGAAGATATGTCCATGCACAGAACTGGTAACTTGTGACCGTAAAGTGAAAGATAAAACTTCAGAGTGTCTTGAAAAAAGATCTGCATGTGTATATATACATGAAAAAAGAAAAACATATATAACAATTCCGCGTATGTGCGTGTTCGAAAACAAAACCATTATACTATGTCATAATACATACATACATCATATATATCATTTGCATATCACTTACATACATATATATCACTTGATAAACAACAAAATATCAAACTACTGTTATAACGAAATTTCGCACACGCACGCACGCACACACAGAGTACCTTCACAGTAGAGTCCAGGAGCGCAACAGCCAAATACTTCCCATCGAGACTCAAACGAACAGAAAGCACATCTTCAGCCATTCTAAGTGTACGCACGTTGTGCACAGTGAGCTGCTTCCCCGCCTAAACACACCAGATTTGAATAAGACAGGCTTAAGTCTATATTTGTGCATCTGACGCACGTGGTATGTGTATATATATGGGTGTTCTTGCTAATCTATTTTTGACGTAGCTGTACATGTATATACATACATATGTATGCATACCCTATTTTCCTCTTGGACAAGCTCATATTGCCAAAACTTCACGTCATTATCGGCACTCCCAGTAACAAACCCGTCACCCTTTGGCAATGCAACAATAGACCATATAGCTGCTGAATGAGCTTCCACTGTTCGAATCCTCTCCGCAGCACGAATATCAAAAACCTCCAAAGCCCCTTTTATTAAAATAACATACCATATTACATTAATATTTACAAATGATATATATACATTTATATATACTATAAAATGTATTACGCAGAATGTACCTGCTTTTGTTCCAACAATTACATGGTGATTTCCTGGTCCAAAAAGCCCACATAGTCCGTATCCAGATTCCATTGTACGTAAACAAGACGCTGTCGTGGGATTCCATATTTTAACTGCATCGTGACTGGTAGTCATAAGCATTGTACCATCTGTAGTTAAAACTGCCGATCTTATATCCGACCTGCAAAATAATCTTTATTAATTAAACGTCATTTAATAATTAAAATATCAAATGCCCTAATTACATTTTTAATAAGAATATCATTACAAAGGTAACCTGTAGTTTATACATATGATAATTACGCAAAATAATATAAACATCTATTGTGTGTGTGTGTCTGAGAAAGAGAGAAGTTGCCGTACAAAAGTTTTCTTGATTATCGTATTGAAAACACATGTATTGGAAATTATTACGTGTGACTAGAAATATATATATATGTATATATATATATATATTATATATATATCACGTTTAATGTATATATAAAGATGTCTACTTAATTACATCCATGATTTGTTTCGGGTAATGTATATAATTCTCAATCACATCAATTACATTTACATGTTGATATCTCGATATAGTCATAAATTACTACATATAAAGTTTGTATATAGCATTTAGACCATTTATATTTAGAATAATATACTCGATGAGTTACACACATACAGACATATACATCATGTATATATAATATGGCCATATACCTGTGTCCGGGGAGATCAATAGAGTGGATCTTAGAGAAGTTTTCCTTCTGAACCTCATAAACTTCAAGGCTGTTGTTATGCAAAGCAAAAGCAACGGTGCAGATTACTCCCTTTTTTGAATGGAGATGTGAAATCGCAAAAGACCTTGCCTTGTGCTTCAATCGGACAGTATGGATTAATCGCAAATAATCCGATGCCGTCATTTCTTCCGGAGTATCCACATCAGTTTCTGAAACAAATAAATATGATAACATAATTCATAGACATGCCATATTAGTTATATGCACACACGTACGTACACGATTTACACATAATATATATCGTAGCGTGTGATATTATCTCTATAGGACAGTATATTAAGTTGATATTAACGGTTACAACATATATAAAAGTTATGTATATTACTTCTAAAAGTATATGTAGCAGATAAAATAATGAATGGTGTATAGCTGATTGTAGATTATGCAGTATATACTTTACTGTGTATATGTAACTTGTATATTCCATACTGTTGGTACAGTTAATATGTCGTTCCTATAAGGATGTACTATTTAGTACAGTAATATAATGAAACTTAATGATTTACAAATTCATAATAACAATAATAATGCAATATTAATGTATAACTTATAATATATTTATATACAGCATATATATACCACGTAGATAATGTAACTGAAATCAAAATATGTCGTATTTGGATTCAAGCTGATGTATATATAAAATATATTGAATACGTTAACTACTAAGTACAATCTCTCTGTCTCTCACTCACACGCACACGCACACGCACACGGTCGCACGCGCGCACGCGCACAAAAACAAAACACGAACTCACACATAATAGACACGTACCTGATTTTTCCCGTTTTCTACGTTTTCTCCGTTTAGCCTTTTTAGCGGCTTCATTCTCATCATGAAGGGCGTATAACTCCAGTGATTTACCAGCAGGTTGGCAAGCGAGAATTGTACCGAGCTCATTAAACCTCAATGTAGCTACACGCTCATTATTTTGCCTCCTTATCTCTCCCATAAGCTTCAATACCTCCCATTTGGTGTCATTATCACCTGGAATAAATAACAATATCGCCCCATTACTATGCGTGTACATGCTATAATATATAGCTACTACTTTATATATTATATAAAGCAAAATATATTATGCGTTTACATTATGCACTATATAGTATATCTTGTAGTGTACATAGTTACACATGTTAGACATTTGCGGTGTGTGCACGTGTGCGTTCGTGTGTATGTGTTACTAAGGAAGTAAAAGATATGTACTATATGTTACCCTTTTGCGTCAATTACCTGTTTCCTTCGATGAAATCTCGAACATTCTAAGCTCGTTATCTGCTCCACCTGAGCAAAAGATAACAAAATTAGTGTATCATACAGTTAATAATACATGTACAAGCATATACATAAATCTGCGAAAATATGCTATACAATATTCTACGCGGAATAAGTATAATAGTACTAAACCAAGTATATATTACCTGTCACAATATAGCGTTCCAGGGGATCAATGTCTATTGACCAAACTTCACTACGGTGATTAACGATTGTTTGTACGCATGATTGCGTCTCCAAATCCCATACACGGACTAAACTGTCTTTAGAGGAGCTCACTAATCTGCGTCCCTTCTCGATAAACACCACATCCGTTACCTGTATTAAAGGAAGTATATACACACAGACCGCAATCAAAACATGTCCATTACGTATGTATGCATTAACATGTAGATAAATGGTACCTGATCACGATGGCCTTGTAAGCGAAATAAACCCGTCTCACCTACTGAATCCCATACAATAATGTCCGTGTCTTTGCTTCCAGTAGCCAGTAACGACCCTGTTTTGTTATATCTCAATGCAACAACTGCACTTCTGTGGCCATTCATTGTTGTTTCGCATTCACCTTTCACAATGTCCCATATTCTCAGGCTACCATCAGAATATCCCACTGCAACCTAAGACATATATACTATTGTCAAAGTTCATTGATTATACACTCAAAATACCAAATCCTAAAGTATGGATGACATGTATGCATGTCTATAAATCTCTCTCTCTCTCTCTCTCTCTCTCTCTCTCTCAATAGTGGATATATGTGAGGCATAATGCAAATAACTTTACAAAATATTTGTTATGCTGAAGATACATCACTATACATACTTCTATATGAAGTGATTTATATGAAACTACAGTACAAACAGTCATCTAAATTCGTCCAGTAAAAATGAAGTCTAAATATCCATGCCACAAGGCAGACAAAAATGGTGTCTTTCAGTTCATCACTCTACAAGGCAGACACCAAATGGTGTCTAGGAATTGTGGTGTATTTGTAAGACATATACATACACACGTATACAGCTGAACACTGAATATGAAAGAGCATATACACTATGTTGAAAGCTAGACATAAGTGGAGAAAGGGCGGAAACTTTGAGAAAGGGCAATACCCGTACCAGATAGACATTAAGTGGAGAGATACACATACTTATTGAAAAGCTTACCAGGGAGGAAGAGGAGGGCATACAGCAAATGGAAGAGACTGCAGGTCGATTTCCGGATTGGGGCAAAGCAGGGGAGAGAGCGTGCACAAAGATACCCTGTTTGACATTCCACACAAGGAGCTGCTCAAGGGCGCCGGCGAGGAGGAGCTTACCGGAGCTATCATAGCACACATTGGATTCGGCAGAGACGATTACCCCAAATGCGGCCCGCTCCTCGTACCGCAGATACGACTTCACCATAGCCGCGAAGAACCCTAAACCCTGTTAACCCTAAGGCCATGGATAAAACCCTAAACACACAATATATATGCACCAAGTGAGGAACTATTTCGTTACAGACGACTTATTAATATGTGACGATCAACATCAACATACATTTTATGCATATAATTTATATATATATCATTTAAGAGAAATAACTTATAAACAAATGAATTTAATATTTATATGCTTTTGAATAGTTATATAAAATAATAATATTAACTAAAAATATATTTTCAATTCATAATATGTTGCAAATGAAATAATTAAAGTTTATTAAGTGTTAAATGCAAAAATTGTCATAGTAAAGAATGAATATTTTTTAAAAATAATTATATTATATTATGATATATGTGTTTAATAGGTTGTATTTTAGATTTAAATATAATAAAATACAAATAATTATAAATTTTTTATTTTTTTTAAAAATGTTTTTTAATTTTTAATTTTGAAATTTATGAAAGTTTTAAATTAAAATTTTAAGGGTATAATATATAATATGTAAATATGATAAATTTTAAGAGTATAAATGTAATTTTCCCTAAATATAAAGGGCATGCAACATATGTGATATATAAATATTAAATATATAGATATATAGAGAGAGAGAAAAAGAGAGATCTACTTAAATATTTTAATAATTTACTTAATCAATAATATTGTGACATACTTTTTGACATGAAAGTAATTTTAAGAAAATTAATTTAATTAAATATAGGAAAAACTTATAATAAAAAAATTTTAAAAAGAAATGAATTAAAGAGATATTTTTGAACATTTATTATATAAATTCTTTGTATCACATAGACAATATTATATACAATTATTATTTTAATATATTATAAACTATAATATTTATAAAGAACTTTTAAAAGAATGTAAAAGTGTGCATTGGGCAAGATTAACTTAATTATTTATTTAATAGTTAATAAAATATTAAAATGTGCTTTCGATTATATATGTAGTCGTTAATGGTTAGTAATTAGAAAGAAAGGTAGAATTATAACATTATTGTTGTTTTTGAAAATGTAATGGTATTGTTAATCTTTTCTTTTTTGAAAAATTACATTTATAATGATTTTTGTTCTTTTTTTCTTTTATATAAATACTCACTTTCTTGTGAAATATTAAAAAGAATAACTTTAATTATGCTCTTTTAATATTAATTAGTGATATTTATTTTTGAATTTATATATAATATCAATATTTATTTTGATTATTCTTTTTTTAAATTTAATTAATGATATTCACTTTATTCATATTACTTCATTTTATTCTTTATATATATATATATATATATATATATATACATTACTTTTTAAATAAATAAACATGAGATTTTCATTAGTCTTTTAACATAATTTCATTATGAATATTTAATTATAACTTTGTGATAGCATTTTAAGGGAATTTAATGATTTAAATATAATATTATCATCACTTATGTAACAAGTACAAAATTTTAAATAATAAAAAATTAATCATATATAAATTATAATTAAAGAGAATATAATTTTATGCAACTTCTTTAACTAAAAAAAAGTAAAAGTATATGTTACTACATATTATAATTAAATATAAAATGTTTAATTTTTTATTTAACAAGTATTTCATAAAAAGTTTGTTAAATTTAATATAAGGATACAATTAAACCTTCACTTAAATTATTTTGAGTATTAATAAATTGCAAACTTAAGTCTAAGAATAAAAGTTTATATTTTAAATGTTTTAGGTTTAAATATATATTTCTCTCTCTCTCTCTCTCTCTCTCTCTCTCTCTCTCTATATATATATATATTATATATAAACTTTAAAAAAAAAGTTTAATTAAATATATGGAAAAAACTTATAATAATTTTTTTAAAAGAAATTACATAAGCACAAAATTAAAGACATATTTTTTGGACATTTATTACATAAATTCAATGAGGTTTAATATAATATTATTATTTTAATATATAAACTATAAATTTTATAAGAAAAACTTTTATAAAAAATGTAAAAATGTACACTGGAAAAAAAATTAACTGAATTGTTTATTTAGCAGTTAATAAATTATTAAAAATACTTTTTTTAATTAAATGTGTAGTCGTTAATGTTAGTAATTAGAAGGAAAGGTAAAATAAAAAAAATATAATTGTAATGGTATTGTTAATCTTCATTTTTGATTTAAATGTTGAAGTAATATTGATTTTTATTCTTTGTTTGTTTGTTTATTTATTTATTTGTTTGTTTATAAATACTCACTTTCTTGTCAAATATTAAAAGGTAATAATTATAATTATTCTCTTTTAATATTAATTAGTGATATTCACTTTCTTTTATTTTCAAAATTATTAATATTTATTTTTCTTTTGTATTGTAATTAATCATATTCACTTTATTCATATTAACTTCATCTTGTTCTTTATATCTATATATCTATAATATGATTAACTATAAATATAATAATAATTCTTTATATTTATGATATAAAATCAAACCAAATTTATATTTTTAATAATCCCTGAATTAAAAGATGATCATGTGTATTTCATGAGTTAATTATTTTAAATTCCACATCCATTACATAGTTATG
Source organism: Selaginella tamariscina (assembly GCA_003024785.1). NCBI lineage: Eukaryota > Viridiplantae > Streptophyta > Lycopodiopsida > Selaginellales > Selaginellaceae > Selaginella > Selaginella tamariscina. The sequence goes on along the minus strand of PUQB01000874.1, from coordinate 43,727 downwards.
ATCCAAATTTAATATTTCACATTTTAATATAGTATTGCATAGTATGTTAACAGTATTAAACTCACTTATAAATTTGATATTCTCCATTATTTACACTTCACAATACTTGAATTTTCATTGTGAATTTAATATATTTTTTATTATTTAATATCTTATAATACTTCATTTTCATTTGTGAATTTGATATTTTTTTCATAGTTTGACACTTCACAATACTTGAATTTAATTTTATAAGGTGACATAAAAGAACTATGCTCGTAGAGTGGTTTTTAAAATAAGAATGGACGTATTCATGCAAATTTGTATATTTTAAAACCATACAATATTAAGTTAAATGTTATATCTTAACATTACGTGTTTCCCTATTGTGATTCTTATTATTCAGAATTTGTTATGATTCTTATTATTCGAAGACTTCCCACCGACTATACTAGAATTATACTTTGTATTTAATCGTAATCCCTTAAGAAACTCATGTAATGCTACTTATAAAAATTAATTGTACCTTATATATTCTTATTTATATATATTTTTTTAAATGAATGTGTAGTCATTAATGGTTAGTAATTAGAAGGAAATAAAAAAAAAAAATATAATTGTAATGGTATTGTTAATCTTCATTTTTTATTTAAAAGTTGAAGTAATATTGATTTTCTTTTTTTGTTTGTTTATTTATTTATTTGTTTGTTTGTTTATAAATACTCACTTTCTTATCAAATATTAAAAGGTAATAACTATAATTATTTCTTTTAATATTAATTAGTGATATTCACTTTCTTTTATTTTCAAAATTATCAATATTTATTTTTCTTTTGTATTGTAATTAATATTCACTTTAATCATATTACCTTCATCTTGTTCTTTATATTATATATCTTATCTCTATCTATTATCTATATATATACATTACTTTCTAAATAAACAATCACAAGATTTTCATTAGTCTTTTAATATAATTTCATTATAATTATTTAGTTAGAACTTTGTGATTGTTTATTTAAGTATAATATTATCATTACTTATGTAGAATGATTATAATTTAAATATAAAATATTTTATTCTTTGTTTAATTTAACAAGTACTTCATGTTAAATTTTAATATAAGGATATAATTAAAATTATTGTAAGTGTTAATAAATTACAAATTCGGATCCAGAATAAAATTTAGTTTTTAAATGTTTTTAAATTTAAAATCTTAATATATTCTAGAATATCCTACATTTAGTATATGCTAGAATAATCCAATTGAAACATTAGCTTTTATTAATATACATAAAGATCATATAAACATGTCACTGTTCATAGTCATTTGGTACAGTCTTAGCAATCACTACATCACACTTGGCATGGTGAACACAGTAATCCGACGTGCTACCGAGAAGAACCCTGTAAATTTAAGTATTTTAGATATATAAAAATACTATTTAAAATTAATTTACTGAAAATTAAAATTAAAATTAGAATTATGTTAATAGTTTTAACTAGCTTTATAGTTTACCTTTTAAGCAAAAAAAACTATTAAAATTAATTTACCGAAAAAATTATGTTAAATAGTTTTAATTAATTTTATAGTTTACCTTTTAAGTCTTCCATGTCCATGATTCCCCATTATCAGTATATCTGCCTTGAGTTTCTCCACCGTTTCACATATATGGTCACGTGGATCACCAGTTTTCACCATTGTCCTCACTTTCACCTATATGTGTGTGTGTGTGTGTGTGTGTGTGTAAGCTTAGCATCTCTCTCTCTCTCTCTCTATCTATATATAGACACACACACACACACACACTTACATTGTATGCTTCGCATATCTTCCTCTCACGCTCAAAGATTTCATAGGTAGCGAGTTCCTCCTTTTCCTTCATTGACTCGATGATCTCAGATGTAGTAACTCCTGTAATAAAATGTAGAAAATTAAATTAAAAAGACATTAATAAATTAAAAATATTTATTTAGTAAATATTATTTATATTTATTTAATAAATGTTATTTATATTTATTGAATTAAATATTTAATTTTAACATACCCATTGGATTACAGTTTGCGGGAGGGATTTGCTGTGCGTGAAGCAGAACAATCTCATCAGAGTCTATATCATTTTCCGCATTTCGGAAAACTAAATTATTTAATGCCCACTGAAGTGCTTTAGAGCTTGTTTCACTTCCATCGGTTGCTATTAATACAAGTTTACCTTCAAAAATAAAAAATTTAAAAAAAAAATTAAAAAAAATTAAAAGTTTAAATAAAAATTAATAAAACCATGAAAAAAATTCTTTTAATATATAATTATATAGTTTAATTTACCTTTCCCCCTTGGATAAACCTCCTCGTAAACTCCATTTTCTTTAGTGTTTTCCTTATGCTCCTCCATAATGTGGTACTTGTGAAGTGATGCTTGTTATATAGTGGAGAATATACTGGTGGAATATTACACGTGGCAGGCAGGCCTGAAGTGCGTGCAGTTCTTCATGTAAATGGAGGACGTGGTCGGCTGTGATTTGCCCACGAGAAAGCGTATGTATATGAAATGCAATATTCTCATTCCCTTTATAACACAATAAGAATGTTTTATGTATATTATAATGTGAAACATATCGCGTCCAGTATCACGTAATGTGATATATATCAAATGAAATATATTAAACATCTGTATTAATTAATAATTTCTTTTAATTAATTATTAATGTATAAATTAATATATGAACATCATATTAAACTGCGAGAGACCACTTGGATTATATAATGAATTTAAACTGTTTTTAATTAAACTATGGATTTTATAATAAATTTAAACTGGTTTACTTAAACTATGGATTATATAATAAATTTAAACTGCGAATACTATAATATTATGTGGTACATTATACTGATTGATATTGAGATGCTGATGTTTTACAGGAATTATTGTCGTATAACATTGATATCTATCTTTTAGAAAGCAGAATAAGAATGTCAGGCGTAACATAAAATATAAAATAAAATATTAATTTAAAAATAAAAATATAAATTTTACATAGTAATATTAATATTAATTTGATATATCTAATGGTGAAAAAAAATGTTTGTTCAGACACTCTTATCCTTGTGAATAATTTAGTATTATAAGACTAGTTTTATATAATATAAGTTTAAAATATTAACTTAATGTTGCATGCTTTTATAATATAATTAAAAAAACAGTACTTTTATTAAATTCCATTATAGTATTGAGTTAATTGTAATAATTGTAATATATTGCCTCGCATGCTAAGTACACACACACACACACACACACACCATATATACTCGTACATGTATATATGCACAAAAAAAAAAAAAGAAGTGTTAAATATATCAAAGTTACATGGAAAAACAAGCATTAAAATGAGGTATTATAATGATAATCATAATACACAATATAAATTAATGCTAATTATAACTAAATTTAACATAACTTCCTCTTAAGTTATAACAAATTAAACAATATGTTAATAATTGAAGAAAAAACAATAATAATAAAGAAATATTTGTTTATTTTTTATTCTTACTTGTGAAGAAAAGTACGTCCAATAAGCTTAAGAGATTCATCGAGGGGAATAACAGGGAAAGAGAAGGCCAGCACCAAAACCCAGTCGTTCAAATCCAACGGCACAACTCCAAACACGTCAGCAAGCCAAGGAGTGTACAGGATGATGCCATGTAAGCCAAGTGAGATAGCTATTGCGACCAAAAGCCACTTGTTTGACCAGGGTTTGACCGTGATTAAGCTGTTTGACTCCGATAATGCGTTTAGTGCGTTAAACATCTCGATCATTACTAGTGTTGACATTGCCAACGTGGAGGCTTTTGATTTGCCATATGTGAAATAATCGCATGAATTTGCAAACTCCATCACCTGTTTATAATTCTTTTATTAGTATCATATATATATATATATATATATTATATATTATATATAATATCTAATACATATTTATATATGTTTGTATATATATATCTTCTATATGATTAAACATATTCTTTTAATCAGTATTATATTAAGATATGATTCAATACCTGGTTACCGACTTTAACCGGATTAGGCACAAAGTTAACCCAGTTTGAACACTCAGACCAATGTGTTAACTGCTGGAAGGTAACCGCGTATGACCATCGTGTGACAGGTCGATACCCAGGAAGGTACCGTCGTTAAGATACCATACTCCGAATATTCCAATGGTAGCCAGCCCCACATATAGGCCAATTGTCATAAATCTAAAGAATGTCCATCCGCTTATGAAGCCTTCTGTTGGTAGCCTTGGTGGTCTATCCATTATATCTGTGTCCGGTGAATTAAATCCCAGGGCCTGCACATACACATCCATCATTTATACACACACACAGATGTATGCATGTAAATGTGTGTATGTACGAGTGTACTGTACAAGTAACACTCTCTCTCTCTCTCTCTCTCTCTCTCTCTCTCTCTCACACACACACACACACACACACACACACGTACGTACCGTGGCAGGTGCTCCATCAGTAACTAAGTTCACCCAGAGGAGCTGTACAGGGATTAATGCTTGGGGCATCCCAAGTAACGCAGTGAGGAAGATAGCGACAACTTCCCCAATATTTGATGAGATAAGATAGCGAATAAACGCTCTCATATTGTCGTAAATCGATCTCCCTTCCTTCACTGCCACCACTATTGTTGCGAAAATTATCGTCTGCCAACACCATATCCTTGCCTCCTTTGCGACGTGTTAAAATACATATATACATACATACATGTGTATGTATGCGAGAGAGAGAGAGAGATGCATTTGTATACATGTCACATATGAAAACACACATATACGTACCTCTGTGCCACTGAGGCCCATGGATATGCCAATATCAGCAAGCTTCAAAGCAGGGGCATCATTAACACCATCTCCAGTCATTGCCACGATCTCACCTCCATCTTTTAAAACACGAACAATCTCCTGCTTGTGTATTGGCTCCGCGCGCGAGAATACAAAACCTATATATATATACCTATATATATATATATATATATATAGACACACACACACGCACAAACATGTATACATCACGTGTGTATGTATGTCTGGAGTACCTCTGCTGCTAGACTTGTCGTTTAATAGCAGTGAACGCCTGTCACTGAGAGAAAGCTTCATAAATCCTTTCCTGTTAACGAGTGTTCAGCAAGGTTCTCTTTGTTTTTAAATAAACCGATCTCGCAGCATATTGCTTCCGCTGTGTTCTTGTTATCTCCTGTATAATTAATTTTTTTAATAACAAGTCAAATTATAAAATATGCTATTGCTATTAATTATTTTCTTTATTTCAATAGTTAAAATTAACTTTTCACACTTTATATGCGTAAGGTATATGTGTTACATACACTTTATATATCCTACATAGAAACACACACAGACACACCTGTGATGACTATTACACGTATTCCAGCTCTCTTGCAGTCCTTTATGGCGTTTTCCACTTCTGGTCGTGGTGGATCCTGCATAATAAATTAACATGTAAACGTATACATGCATATACACACTCCATATAGACGTGTATGTTTATATATAAATATAACCGATATTTTAGCATATACAAGCATAAATATATGACACCACCACCTTCTTGATTGAAGAATTTTGCCATTTGACCGCGTGAAACACCTTGAATCTCTGAGGCAGAACCACATCATCTGTTGTACATACTCCTCATTCCCAAGGCATCACTGTACATTCGTTTTTCGTAGAATCCTGGTGCTAGCACTCTGCTTGGATAACCGATTGGTTTTCCACACAGAGCAGTTCCTTCTTGAACACTTAACCTTACTAGATGCTCCGATTTGTCTGATGGCCCACTCTATTTGTGCAATTTCTCTCTCCAAAACCTCTTCGAACCTTAACCTCTTTCTCCTGTTGTTTTGGACCACCTGCTCTATGTACTCTATATCATGTCTCTGTGAACGTCGAGCATCAGACTGTTCTGTTCATGTGATTGTTCTCCTTACAGTTTACACTCGAACGTTAGTGATACTCATGAACTCCGGGCTGGTCAAGTGTTCCTCGTCTTCTGCCAGATTGATAATTGTTGATGGAGATACACTTTCCCCTCAGAGAATTTTGTTGTACTCATTTCAACAGAGTTTCCTTCGAAGGACCTAACCTTGTATACCTCTTTCTATTGCCGCTTTCACCTTCGCACTCTGCAAAACTGCATCGGTGAGGTCTAACATTGTTGCCTCCAGCAGTGGTACTCTTTTGGCCAATCTTGCTCTTCTTGCTCTCGTGTGAATCACTTCCGCATTGTTTGTAGTTGGAACGCTCGCGAGTCCTTCTTCTATCATGTCTCCCAATTCCACCATGGAAATGTGGTCCTCATGCATGATCCACCAAGATGTCTTTAAAGCATGAATGTTTGACGCTTGTCCTTCCCAAAAAGACTCGAGAATTGCTAGTTGTTCTTTTTAGATTGTTCATTTAGTGTTGCAGGCCAGGCACAAGTAAGCTTCATATGTTCTTCACGGTGTTCTTCTGCGATCCATTTCTTTGTCACTTGACACATGGAGTGCATAAAGTGAAACAGACAGCTTCTTTCCCTTCTTTTCATCTTTGCTCCGTTATTGAATACTTGGCGCAAGGCTATCCATATCGCTCTAGCCTCATCCGACATGAAACCATCAAAGTTACATTCTCCAAACCCTGTTTCTCACAAACTTCTAGCATTGTGTTCAAGAACTTTAGCACTGCAACATTATCTTCATGGCACATATCTGCGTAAGCTATAAATCACTGTAAGAGAGCATTAGATAACAAAGATTAGAAAGTGTTATGAAGTGTTCTACAACTTACAATGGATCATAAAGGTGTATTCCAATTGTTGCCCAGTCTAGTATACGGTGTGTGTGGTCCAAAACAACCCATTGATCATGAAGGTCTCCTCCACTTTGACACCTTCCCTCAACTGTCATTTTGAAGATCAAAGGCTACTCCTCAGCACCATGCAGTTCCATCCCTAAAACATGTATGATGTGAATGAAAGGTATTGGCAACTTTGTCTTCAGCTCCAGAAGACCCTCGTAACCCTCTCTAAAGTGTGTCTCCTTCTGTCTTGATTGTGTAATCCAGTCCCGAGTCCTAAAGAAAAGGTCACGTCAGTGTGTGAGATCTAAAGAAAAATACCTTCGATGGTTTGTAAGAGGTTCAAGTTTTGAGAGTAAACCAGTGTACGAGACTTCTCCTTCCTTCCTTGAAAAGTTCTTCAAAGATGAGCTCACGTGCAGCTTGAAACTCAATCACTCGTTGATTGGTTCGGGACTGCTCTTTACCACGTTGCTGACACTAGATCTGGCACGCTGAACGTTTGAAGCTGACACTGAGGGGCTGACTGGATGCTGATGAACACCTCTGTGAATGAACAACCTTGTAAAAGAAATGTCGTCTGGCAGAATGTAGTACACATAAGCCGGACAAGTGTGCACTAGCAATGGCTCCTCTCCACAATGCTTACATTTCATGCCTTTACTTTGCCTGACTCAGTTGTCTTTGCCTTCTCCACAGCACCCTTGAAGTGACATTCATTTGCTTTCTTCTCAAAAGCCAAGTAGGGGTAGGTAGCATTGATGCATTTGAGATGTCCACACATGAACTCGACTGACTCGCGCCGGAACATGCCAGTGTGTTGTGCTCGGGTGTGTCCAATGGTAGCAGCCATCCTTGTGATTCATCCCAAGTACTTCTTGTGCTTTTTTTCTTTGGAGAAGTTCATAAATGACATTTCATTGTATATCTCCGGTAGTTCAGAGACTCGTTTAACTTCAGACAAACCAATGAGATCCTTCCCCTATTTGTCTGCTCTTAGAAGACACAACATGGATTCCTCAACCTAAACAACGGGCCCTTTGCTGGGCACAATGTGTAAAAAACAAACTGGTTTGATGCATTGCCTTCTGGTAACAACTCTACATCTTCTCCAGAACTCACAGAAACTAACATCAATTGAACCACATGTATACTGAATCAACAAGGAAAGTAAAGATCATGTTCAACACAAAAACATTTCCATCTTCATTGATTAGGAAATCTTTATCAATGCCTTCATAAGTAACTCTGGTCATGACAACGCAAAGAGAAAGCTCAGTGGTTTAGGAAAGCAAAGTAAAAGATCAAACACACTCTCGTTAGCGAAAAAAAAATTATAATCGTTGATAATAAACGTGGACACACTTTTATATATAATTAATTCTACGCTAACCAGCTCATAGTGTTCTTAATGCTGTCCTTTCTAGTATCACCGATGTAATTTAATTATTACCTTTTATGATATGAAATATCTTCACCTTTACCAATGATTCACATATTTTAAAATTAACCCTAAATTTTAATGCCACATTTATTCCGTAGGGTTTACTATTTTCATTGTGGCTAGGGTTTTTTGGTAGATAGGGTTTACTGTTTCCATTGCAGCTAGGGTTTTTTCTATCTCAGATCTGAAATCTGAAATCTCTTCTAACCTAGACTGCTGATGCCTTTGGAAGTGCCTCAAGGAAGATGGGAGAGTATCTCTATGGATTTTATTACACATCTTCCAAGGACACTGTGTTGCAATGAGCAATGTGGGTCATTGTTGATCGTTTGAGCAAGTATGCTAAGTTCATTCCTTTGAAGAAGAATGTAATAACGAAAGAGCTTGCATTGGTGTATCTAATGCAGGTGTATCATGAGCATGGGATGCTAGAGAATATTGTTAGTGACAAAGACAACAAATTCACTTCGGCATTTTGGTTGAAGTTCTGTAGAGGACTCGGCACTAAGGTGAATTTTAGTAGTGGAGATCACTCGCAGTTAAATGGCTAGATTGAGCGTGTGAACTAGGTTCTAGAGGATATATTAAGAACCTATGTGGCTGAGAAGCAAGGACAGGGGGACAAGTTCTTGCCTTTGGCTGAGTTTGCTTATAATAACAATAAACATAGCTCTTTGAAATGTAGTCCATTCTATGCTTACAAAGACATACATCCTCGATCTCCAGTAGATGTTGGAATATGCTGGGAAGTGGTGAGAGAGGATGTCGAAGCTCATAGCTTGGCTATGGAGATAGATGAGATACTTTTGATGTGTCGAAAGAATTTGCTTAAGGCAAAGGACCGAGCTAAAAGGCTAGATGATGAGAAGTGCACTTACAAACAATTCAATGTAGGAGACAAAGTGTTTGTGCGAGTCATCTTTGCTTCCTCATTGAAGCATTACAGGACTGGAAGTGTGAGAAGCTAAGTCCTCGGTATGCTGGTCCATACGAGATCACTGAGAAGATCAATGTTGTGGCTTATAAGTTGAGGTTGCCTAAGGGAGTGCAACTACTCCTATGTTTCATGTGAGTCAACTAAAGAGGGCCCTTGTATGTGCAGAAGTATTAGTACACTCACTTGAAGAGTCAGAGAAGTCTATGTCTAAAGCAACTTTTTTAAAGAAAATCGTCGACGTAAATCTTTGCAAAGTGTACACAATTTGTTCTTGAGGATAAGGAATTCTTCCAAAGGGGAAGGAATGTTACAGCTGGACATTGGTCCATGGTCTTGGTCAAAAGTTAACCGTGAATGATCTCATGCTTAAGCTAATCACGTTTTAGGGAGGCCCTAATTAGGAAGACCCTAATTTTGGAGAGTGACAACAACTTTTGGGAGTGAAGTTCAATTGGTGAGCTAGTGTGCTTTAAGGTGTTAAGCAGCATCCAGGTACGGTGCTGTAGGAGTGTAACATCACGAGTAGAGGCTTCAACTTTGCCATTTTGACTTGCTCCCACTCCTTGGGTGTGATCTGTTTAGGGTTCTTCTAAGAGAGCTACTCAGAGTACTTCGCATCACTCGCCCTACAATCTGACCATGGTAGCTGCCGTGTTGGTCATGTTGTTGATTCGGACTATCTACGTCTTGTGGACAGATCTACTCCTGCTCAGGAACTAACCCACAAGCCACCTTCATGATGTTTGGGAGGTACACACACACGCACATGAGTTTTTGTGTTTTATAGGTACATGGGGGAGGAGCGTGCACAGAAAATGTAATTAATTATGTTGATGAGTTATTGTTAACTCATGTGATTGCTTATCTCACTTTCTTTAGCATGTCTCTATGTATGTGTCTTCTCGAGGGTTGCCTAGTGATATAGGGGGTGGATAGGGGCCGGGGGAGACTGCACCGACCACATGGTCTACAGAAGGCTCCTCGCACCACATCGACCTTGCTTGGTTGCCAGCGGGGCTACTCAATGTCTTGTCTTGCGCAACACCCACGCCAAGTGGAATGGACGCATGTAAATATGTTAACTGTCCCAATATGAGTTTTTTAACCCCTCTCTCTCACACACACATGCACACACGCACACACGCACACACACAGCTTATGCTCATACAAATAGATATTAATTTGTGCTATAGATAGAGGTGTACGTGCACACAAACACGCTCTATATCTATATGTGTGTGTATGTGGCAACTACTCACTTCAATGGAATACATTGGGCAAAGTGAGGTGTGTGTGGAGGGAGTGCCGCCATTCTGGAGCCCATGAGGCCTGGGCTCGAATATTCTAGAATATTCCTTCAAGCCAGCAGTATTGGCCTTAATTGGCAAAAAAAAATTTCAAGTAAAACAGTTGTATTTCTGCCTTATTCTTTTTTTATATTAGTTTAATTTATTACTCAATACACACTAGCTAAAGTTTCTTCTTCATCTTAAGCAAAGCTGCAGTTCTTGAACCACCAGCTAGGCTTGGACGTGGAGGTGTCTAAGTTGGTATTTCCTCTAATTCGAATGTTCTCTGTGAGCTTGTTTATTGCCAACCTAGAGAGTTCAAAACTCTTCTCGGTTCCTATAATATTTCTTCCGAGCTTGAGGGCAGCTAACAACGATGATCCGGTTCTGGAACTAATATCCAGACAAGGTCGCCAGGTCTACTGAGACGCTCGATCAAAAGTTGCATGAGTCGAACACTCTTCGGTTGAATCATCATCCTGTACAAACTTCTATTAGGATAGACAAGCAAAGTACTTCAGATGAGGCTGGAGCGATATGGATAGCCTTGCGCCAAGTATTCAACAACGAGCAAAGATGAAAGGAGGGAAAGAAGCTGTCTGTTTCACTTTATGCAATCCGTGCGTCAGGTGACAAAGAAATGGATCGCAGAAGAACATCGCGAAGAACACATGAAGCTTGCTCGTGCCTGGCCTGCAGCACTGAATGAACAATCTAAGAAAGAACAACTAGCAATTCTCGAGTCTTTTTGGGAAGGACGAGCGTCAAACATTCGTGCTTTGAAGACATGGCTGTCTTGGTGGATCAGGCATGAGGACCACATCTCCATGGCGGAACTGGGAGACATGAAAAGAAGGACTTCGCGAGCTTTTCCAACTACGAGCAATGCGGAAGTGATTCACGCGAGAGGCGACAATGTTAGACCTCACCAATGCAGTTATGCAGAGTGCGAAGGTGAAAGTGGCAATAGAAGGGAGGTATACAGGTCAGGTTCTTCGAAGGAAACTCTGTTAAAACGAGTGCAACACAAACTCTCTGAGGGGAAAGTGTATCTCCATCAACAATTATCAATCTAGTGAAGACGAGGAACACTTGACCAGCCCGGAGTTCACGAGTACCACTAACATTCGAGTGCAAACTATTAGGAGAACAGTCACAGGAACAGAACAGTCTGATGCTCGACGTTCACACAGACATGATATAGAGTACACAGAGCGGTGGTCCAAAACAACAGAAGAAAGAGGTTAAGGTTCGAAGAGGTTTTGGAGAGAGAATTGCACAAATAGAAGTGGGCCATCAGACGAATCGGAGCATCCAATAAGGTTAAGTGTTTGGGGATGAATTAGGAAGGAATTGCTCTATGTGGAAAACCAATCGATTATCCAAGCAGAGTGCTAGCACCAGGATTCTACGGAAAATGAATGTACAATGATGCCTTGGGGAATGAGGAGTATGTACAACAGATGATGTGGTTCTGCTTAAGAGATTCAAGGTGTTTCACGCGGCCAAATGGCAAAATTCTTCAATCAAGAATTCCAACACCACCTGTGCTTAAGGAAACAAAGCTGACAAGTGAGGAGGTCAGAGAACTACAGGATGCAGGCTTTGTTATCGAAGGTTTACAGATGGCAGGAAGAGTAGATGAGGGTCAAAAGGTCAAAACACCATCACCACCATATGGAGTTGAATCTATAACAATTCCACCTTTCGAAGGACGCATGGTCCGAACTCTAAAAAAAAATGTCCAAGGAACAACAGAAGAATTTCACAAGGCCAAGACGTTTTTAGGTCGAGTGAGCACAGACGAATACTTATCCTACATGCAATTGTTTTACCTTTCAAAAGAGCAAAAGTTATAACCCATGTGTACACATGTACTCCATTTATAGCCGTGTGCTTGGCTTGAAACCCGGACATCACATACTTTCTACAAAGGTGATCACTCAATGAGATGGAGGTTCACCATTTGCTGGTCAATTGCAGCAGAGTTCATGACCCACCGATGCTACAAAGATAAATAAAAATGCTTTGTTTGAATAATAACTTATTGAACTTTTTGATAAAGTATTCAAAAAAATTCAAAAAAATTTAAATGATTTATTTGTTGGTCCGCAAATATTAAGCTAGTTCGGCATATTAAAAAAACTTATATCAAAAAATATTCTTGAGAATATTCCAGAATATGCTAGAATATACCTAGAATATCCTTGAATATACTAGAATATTCCAAAGCCTCGCCGAGACCCCGTGTGGAGGCTGTCCAGGACAGCGTTTATGATAAACTTGAAAACTTTGCAGCCATTCTTCGTTGTTGTAATCCACAATTTCATGTAAGCCATTGTAGATAACACCGTCGTGGATGTTTCGGTCAAATAATTGCTATTTATTGACAAGGGTGTCAACGTTGCAATGAGCATAGTCTTTTCTAGTGGTTATGCAGATGACCGAGATGGTGGCGATACATTCATGTACACTGGATCTAGTGGAAATGCACACCGCTACAAGTGCGGCGTATTTCTGTGTGTGTGTTGATGTTCTATAATAATACGCAGTGGAAAGAACATGGACGGCATTGTTTATCATGGTCTAGTGATGTTGATACTTGGGCTTGTTATATTGTAACTCTCTCTCTGCCTCTCTGTGCGTGTGTGTTGCATTCTTAGAGAATCCTATTTCTTCTAGTTTGTACATATATACACTATGTGTGTGTAAACATTTGAGTGTTGGTGCCATCCTATATGTATATATACACACCCTTGTTTGTGATGAATGTTGTATCTCATAATAGATTCCTAAACATGAATTGATTATGTTTCAAGCATCCAAGGGGCCAACCCATTAGAAACTAGAAAAGGGGAACTTGGCATTGGTGAATTCCCAAGAATCCCATTAAAGTCATTAAAGTCATATACTAGGGCTCTCCATACAAGACGGTGTATATCTATGATGACTTATATGAAGTTGTGGATTACATTAACGGGACAAGAATGGTTGCAGCAAAGTTTTCAAGTTTATCATGAAACGCCATCATGGATAGCCTCCACGCACATTTGATGTATTCACATATATATGTGTGTATGCAACACACATATAGACATAGAACATATATATTTTTGTGTTCGTGTGCCAATACACCTTGTGAATGAAGAGAACATATTGTTTTGGACGAGAACGATGATGGTGATAAGAATGTGTAACAAAGATATGTACAAAAAGAGGTTACATGTATAAACTTAACAAGAGGTTATACTTAGTGAAAGACAACATTAATAAAGAAGAGTTTTAGTGTATTCCTAGAGGAGAAATTGGAAAAAGTGGAACATAAATGCTCAATAAAGAGAGGATGAAATTTCAATTTCATCCTCTGCGCAGGGTTCTTGGATGCAATGAAAAACATAGTACTCACGAGACGTCTGCGGAAGAGGATCTTGCTTCCTGCCATTCACTGGAGAAATCAATAGTGAGCAACCACAGGGAAAAGAAATCCCGAGCCTTACCGTATGGTAGCAAGAACCGCAGAGGATCGCTGATGACGCTACCCTCCGGGTTATCTGCGAACGAACAGATCCTACCAACATCTAGCCATCCGGTGTCTAGGAGGATCTCCTGCAACTTGGATTCATCCAACCGAGGACCCTTGGGTTTGTGGGCGTGCTTTTGAAGCGTGATTACTATAAGGATTTTGCTTACGTCCTCGAATGGTCCAACTATGGATTTACACGCCTCCTTCAGGCCCTGATAAAACGATGCATTTGCATGGAGCATATGTTATAACAAAGTACGCACCTCAACATCTATGCGGCTCTGAAGGATCGGTAGCATGTAGTCCGTCTCCCGAACGTACTGCCATATGCTCTTGGAGCCGATCACTAGACACTCATCTGCGGGATTGTACACGTTCTGAAAAAAAAAAAACCGTGAGCAAGAGACTCGCAATGTGCACATAACACATCACCTGATGAAAATAGAACAGGATGGGCTCATCACTTCCATATTTAGGGACCTCTTCACTCTCCATTGCTTCTGGATCGAAAAAACTGGTGATCACTAGAGGTCAAATAAAAGGGTTCTGACCTCCTCGCAAGGAATACATGCGCGTCCGTATCCCCAGCAGTGTAGACCCATCCGTCATGAACAATAACCACCACGCTGTTAAACTTTGTCGCCAGAAACACTGCAGGCCATGGAAGTCCAGCCTCTCAGCTAGACCTTTCACTTGCTCGTCCACCCTGAAACAGCGCTTAAGTTATAATTAAAATTAGAATGAAGCATTCACCTCTGGAAGGCAGCTTCCAGAGCAGCCTTGATGTCTTCTGCTAGTAAAGGCTTGTCCCAGCTCCTCCAGTATATACTCCACAAGGAATTTGGTTCGCACAAGGAATAACTTGTGCACTGATGAATCGAAATCAGAAACACATCAACCCCAGTGCCCTCTCGATCCATTCCCACGTATCCATCATGAAGTGCAGCGATCGTGAGGTCGCGAGTTACATCCTTGTGCACATCGAATCGCTGTATATGTGAGTCCAGCAGGGGATTGAATGGCCCTCGAACCGCACAATACTCCATTTGCGCAAGAAACCCTAATTGCCCTAGCTCTGACAGGCAATTTCTCAACGACCTCCTACCTCGGCAGCACGGATTGCTAAACGCGAGCCGTGAATGACGATCAGCTGAGCGATGCCCTAAAATACTAAACAGGGCATTACGAAAAGGCACATGGTATATAAATAGAGTTTGACGACTGTTTTAACTCCCGTTAGATTAAAGATTCTATTACATGGTCCATTGGGTGCAAAGTCAGTGTTCGAGCCCAAACAACGTGGACCTCAGCCTTCACGTCATATACCACCTCAGCATCCACGTCATCGAATACGTCACCAACTACGTCATCGCATACATCACCAACACATCATCGCACACGTCATCAGCCACGTCATCTACGATGACGTGTGCGATGTTGTGGCTGCTGATGTGTGCGATGATGTGGTACACCTTGGTTTAGGGTTTAGGGTTTAGATGCAGTAACTCCTGTAATAAACCCTAAACCCTAAACCCTAAGTTTAGGTATCAGATGTAGTAATCCTGTAATAAACCCTAACCCTAAACCCTAAACCCTAAAGTTTAGGTATCAGATGTAGTAACTCCTGTAATAAAATGTAGAAAATTAAATTAAAAAACATTAATAAATTAATAATATTATTTAGTAAATATTTATTTAATAAATGTTATTTATATTTATTGAATTAAATATTTAATTTTAACATACCCATTGGATTACAGTTTGCGGGAGGGATTTGCTGTGCGTGAAGCAGAACAATCTCATCAGAGTCTATATCATTTTCCGCATTTCGGAAAACTAAATTATTTAATGCCCACTGAAGTGCTTTACAGCTTGTTTCACTTCCATCGGTTGCTATTAATACAAGTTACCTTCAAAAATAAATAAATAAATAAAAAATAAATAATTTAAAATAAAAATTAAAAAAAATTAAAAATTTAAATAAAAAATAAAAACCATGAAAAAATTTCTTTTAATATATAATTATATAGTTTAATTTACCTTTCCCCCTTGGATAAACCTCCTCGTAAACTCCATTCTCTTTAGTGTTTTCCTTATGCTCCTCCATAATGTGGTACTTGTGAAGTGATGCTTGTTATATAGTGGAGAATATACTGGTGGATATTACACGTGGCAGGCAGGCCTGGAGTACGTGCAGTTCTTCATGTAAATGGAGGACGTGGTCGGCTGTGATGTTTTATGTATATTGTAATGTGAAACAATCGCGTCCAGTATCACGTAATGCGATATATATCTCATTAAATATATTAAACATCTGTATTAATTAATAATTTCTTTTAATTAATTATTAATGTATAAATTAATAAATATGAAGATCATATTAAACTGCGAGAGACCACTTGGATTATATATGAATTTAAACTGTTTTACTTAAACTATGGATTTTATAATAAATTTAAACTGCTTTACTTAAACTATGAATTATATAATAAATTTAAACTGTTTTAATTAAAACTATGGATTATTAAATATATGTGGTACATTATACTGATTGATATTGAGATGCTGATGTTTTACAGGAATTATTGTCGTATAACATTCATGTCTATCTTTTAGAAAGCAGAATAAGAATGTCAGGCGTAACATAAAATATAAAATAAAATATTAATTTAAAATATAAATATAAATTTACATATTAATATTAATATTAATTTGATATATCCAATGGTGAAAAAAAATGTTTGTTCAGACACTCTTATCCTTGTGAATAATTTAGTATTAAGACTAATTTTATATAATATAAGTTTAAAATATTAACTTAATGTTGCATGAGGTATTATAATAATAATCATAATACACATATAAATTAATGCTAATTATAACTAAATTTAACTAAACAATATGTTAATAATTGAAGATAAACAATAATAATAAAGAAATATTTGTTTATTTTTTATTCTTACTTGTGAAGAAAGTACGTCCAATAAGCTTAAGAGATTCATCGAGGGGAATAACAGGGAAAGAGAAGGCCAGCACCAAAACCCAGTCGTTCAAATCCAACGGCACAACTCCAAACACGTCAGCAAGCCAAGGAGTGTACAGGATGATGCCATGTAAGCCAAGTGAGATAGCTATTGCGACCAAAAGCCACTTGTTTGACCAGGGTTTGACCGTGATTAAGCTGTTTGACTCCGATAATGCGTTTAGTGCGTTAAACATCTCGATCATTACTAGTGTTGACATTGCCAACGTGGAGGCTTTTGATTTGCCATATGTGAAATAATCGCATGAATTTGCAAACTCCATCACCTGTTTATAATTCTTTTATTAGTATCATAATATATATATAATATTATATAATATAATATAATACATATATATTTTGTATATATATCTTCTATATGATTAAACATAATGTTTTAATCAGTATTATCTTAATTAAGATATGATTCAATACCTGGTTACCGACTTTAACCGGATTAGGCACAAAGTTAACCCAGTTTGAACACTCAGACCAATGTGTTAACTGCTGGAAGGTAACCGCGGTATGACCATCGTGTGACAGGTCGATACCCAGGAAGGTACCGTCGTTAAGATACCATACTCCGAATATTCCAATGGTAGCCAGCCCCACATATAGGCCAATTGTCATAAATCTAAAGAATGTCCATCCGCTTATGAAGCCTTCTGTTGGTAGCCTTGGTGGTCTATCCATTATATCTGTGTCCGGTGAATTAAATCCCAGGGCCTGCACATACACATCCATCATTTATACACACACAGATGTATGCATGTAAATGTGTGTATGTACGAGTGTACTGTACAAGTAACACTCTCTCTCTCTCTCTCTCTCTCTCTCTCTCTCACACACACACACACACACACACACACACACACACGTACGTACCGTGGCAGGTGCTCCATCAGTAACTAAGTTCACCCAGAGGAGCTGTACAGGGATTAATGCTTGGGGCATCCCAAGTAACGCAGTGAGGAAGATAGCTACAACTTCCCCAATATTTGATGAGATAAGATAGCGAATAAACGCTCTCATATTGTCGTAAATCGATCTCCCTTCCTTCACTGCCACCACTATTGTTGCGAAAATTATCGTCTGCCAACACCATATCACTTGCCTCCTTTGCGACCTGTTAAAATAAATACATACATACATACATACATGTGTATGTATGCGAGAGAGAGAGAGAGATGCATTGTATACATGTCACATATGAAAACACACATATACGTACCTCTGTGCCACTGAGGCCCATGGATATGCCAATATCAGCAAGCTTCAAAGCAGGGGCATCATTAACACCATCTCCAGTCATTGCCACGATCTCACCTCCATCTTTTAAAACACGAACAATCTCCTGCTTGTGTATTGGCTCCGCGCGCGAGAATACAAAACCTATAGATACATACATACATACATACATATATATAACACACAAACATGCACAAACATGTATACGCACGTGTGTATGTATGTCTGGTGTACCTCTGCTGCTAGACTTGTCGTTTAATAGCAGTGAACGCCTGTCACTGAGAGAAAGCTTCATAAAATCCTTTCCTGTTAACGAGTGTTCAGCAAGGTTCTCTTTGTTTTTAAATAAACCGATCTCGCAGCATATTGCTTCTGCTGTGTTCTTGTTATCTCCTGTATAATTTTTTTTTAATAACAAGTCAAATTATAAAATATGCTATTGCTATTAATTATTTTCTTTATTTCACTAGTTAAAATTAGCTTTTCACACTTTATATGCGTAAGGTATATGTGTTACATACACTTTACATATAACATACACCCTACATAGACACACACACAGACACACCTGTGATGACTATTACACGTATTCCAGCTCTCTTGCAGTCCTTTATGGCGTTTTCCACTTCTGGTCGTGGTGGATCCTGCATAATAAATTAACATGTAAACGTATACATGCATATACACACTCCATATAGACGTGTATGTTTATATATACATATAACCGATATTTTAGTATATACAAGCATAAATCTATGACCCCCCCCCCCCCCCACACACACACACACAGATACATACATGCATACATACATACATATGTGTGTGTGTGAGACCAGGAAGGAATAAAAATTACGTACCTGTAAACCTGCTAGCCCCACAAAGGTTAACTGGCTTTCAACCAACACATAACTCTCCGGTTTAACGAGTATATCATGAGCAGGGTTTCAGGACCTGTGTAATCCGCCAGGGGCCCGAGTTCAGTCTTCATAGCAAGTGCCAGCACTCTAAGTCCTTTAGATGTCATTGCATTTATACACGAAATAATGTTCTCGCGAAAGCTTGGAGTTAACGGGACTATGGAACCATCTTTCAGCTGCACGCTTGTGCATCTCTCTAGTACACACTCCGCTGCACCCTGTAGTTAAATTACAAGTTTAGTAAGTAATTAAGCTGTTTAAATTAAGCAACACTAATAAGAGTAAAACGATGCACATCCTAGTTAAGTCTCACACTATGTATTATACAGCAGCGAACGTCATAGTACATGGACAAACACTTCCCAGGACGTGTGAAGAAAAGGGACGGTAGACTTCGATCTCTTTCTATACATACATACATGTAGGTATCAACATATAAAGAGATCATCATCCTCATAAAGATCCATATATTCCCAGGAAAATCTGTATGCATATTGATGTATATACTATGTACAAGCGTGTACGTAAATGTTGGTGCATGTAATACCTTAACTAGCAACTTGTTTCTGTTTCTTTTCTCCTCCACAATGACACTCATGGACTTCCTCACACGATCAAACTCCAGAGTAAAGAGCCGTTGATTTGTGTTGTTACAAACAGAGCATGCCGCTGTAAAACTCAGAAGTAAGATCCCGTCCGTGTGTGCACAAATGTCCATAAAATAAAAGACACACGCGTGTGTGTGTGTGTGTGTGGACATATACTTACACACAAGCATATACACACACAAGATGTGTATGTGTTTATATATATAGTTACATACCTAGAGGGGATCCAACAGGATCAGCCATTCTCTTTGCTTTGAACTTTTGAAGAGATTGTTTATTCGGTACACCTAGTTTCTCTACAAGTACCTGAATATATATACATGCATATATAAACTTTAGTAACATGCACATGTATGTATGTCATTTAGAACAAATGAGTCACCATCCACATATATGTAAAAATGTATATATTTTGACATCTATACATAATGCTAACAAGTAAAAGTTGAACTAGTAATGTATATGTACATATGTACACATACAATAAAACAGATCTATTATGTGTGTATGTATCGTACCAGCATGGCAGCCTCAGTAGGCATACCGGTAGCATTATGTGTACCATTCTTGAACTGTATACCAGCGTCATTACATAATAATGCACATATCTCTGCATAACTCTGAAGATTCACATCCAGGTCTTGAGGCAAACCTACAACTTCACCATCATCTGGATCGTATGAAGTCCCAGTAACTTTAAATGTACGCAGTTCATCAGGTCCTATATATTAAAAACATATTAAACATATGGAAAGATTATCAATTATATTGGTTGAGAAATTAAATGTTAATAAGTGAAAATAGAATTCATATAAAAAACAATGTCAAAATATAACCTTCCACAGCCAGTAATTGAACAACTGACATTTGATTGGTTGTTAAAGTTCCTGTTTTATCTGAGCATATCACCGTTGTGCATCCCAGTGTCTCAACTGAAGGCAGCTTCCTATAGCAAACGTGCATAGGTATACCAAACACAACACACGCACACACATGTACACATGCATAGCTACAATATATACACCTACGGTTATATATAATAGTGTATATGTTAAATAGAAAATTTGAAACACAGAATCATAAACATAATTCAACAAGGCATATTTCATGTTCTACTTATAACGTCGCAATGTGTGTTCTTAAGTGTTATCTAGGAATAATGATATAATAATATCTAGGGCGAAATGAGAAAAACATTCCTTCCATTGACCATATGTGTGTGTGTGTGTGTGTTGATCTGAACATCCAAAGCAAAGACATCACAAGTTTATTATATTTTTAACATATGTATGTATACTAACGTCAGACTATAATTATATAATCATAATAATAATATATATTGTTTGTGTATATAACATATGAGTATACATGTATCTATATATTAGAAATGTATGTATGTACATTAATCACACGCGCGGGCGCGCACACGCAGACAAGCTACCTCACAATGGCATTCTCCTCGGCCATTCTCCGTGTTCCAAGTGCCAGGCAAGTAGTAATTACCGCCGGTAATCCCTCCGGTATCGCTGCTACAGCCAACGCAACAGCAACCTTCGCTATGACATCTTGTATAAATAAATGAAAAATAAATATAAAAATAATTTGTATATATATACAAACAACACACATCTACAGTTACGTATGTACATGCTTTACTTTGAGTTGTACATGCGTACACACACCCACACACCTTGAAGTAATATGTAGCTTGACCAACATCAAAATGAACATTTGTAGGAAAACCATCCGAGTAATCCCACGATAAGAAGTACTTGTAGTTTACCACCCATACAATCCCGCATATCGCAGCCACCACTTTCGTCAAAACACTTGCAAACTCATCCAACTGTATAGTATCCCATTAGACATCTCTCTCTCTCTCTCTCTCTCTCACCTTGCGTGTTAAAGGAGAGTCATAATTCGCAAGTGAAGCATCCTGGATTTGTGTCTGAAAGCCAAAATGCATCAATAATATTTTACAATAATTATAAGCGCATTATAATGACTTGTATATATACGGGTGTTGTGTATATGTACATATATGTCTATGTATGAATATTATATACCTGTATTTTTCCAATCTCTGTTGACATGCCGGTCCGTAACTATGCAAACACATGCACCATTTGTTACTGTAGTTCCCGCAAAAACCATATTTTCTTTGCCTGTAATAAAATAAGTTAGAAACGCATACATTGTATGTATGTCTTCTTATACATATATACAATCTTGAAGTATAATATTGCATTATACTAATCATAATTTATTGTACTATATTCATCAACTACTATATATTAGAATGGTTAGAAACTATTATCTCAAAACAAAGATATCATTAAGTTAAAAGAAAAAAAAAATGCCAGCTAAACTTTAACCATCGCCTATTAAGAATGCTTTAAATAGATAATTAAATTATCAGTTGAACACATAAAAATTATTACCTTGAATCTCCACGTCTTCATCGTGACCGGGGTCAGATTGTTTTTAAGACCGGCTGGCTCTCACCGGTAAGAGCCGCCTGCTGAAGTCTTAAAGTGCCCGACTTTAAGTAGGCTACACGCATATCCGCAGCTACTTTGTCACCTGAAATTAAAATATATAATAAATATATGCATGTGTATATGTATATTTATCACTGTGATTCTTATAGTTTAGTTAAGAACGAGCTTACTTTAGTTAGATTGAATGTATATAATGTATGAACACTTACATACATACATGCATAAATTAAATATCTGTGTGTATAAAGAAGACTATATACTGCAATCAATAAGGTTTAAAACATAAACTATACAATTATAGTGCTTGCTATATTTCATGTAAGTTATTATCTTTTGGACTACATTAGCAAAAGCAAGCTTATACATACAGAAGTCTATTATTAATTGCCGCACTAAATCGTGGGTTTACACAACTATATGTATAGAGAAGATATCAACTAAAATATACTGTTCAATATATAAATATAAAAACATAGCATTTGTTTAAAATAAAGACACATATAACAAGCATGCTCATACGTCAGTCTGTTTTACACACACACACACGTGTGTGTGTGTGTGTGAAAATTGTATGTATGTACATATGTATACGTGTGTATATATATATATATATACCTGCTCGGAGCTCGACGACGTCACCAGGGACGAGCTCTCTTGCAGGTAGATCAACGATCTCCTTGCCTTCACGGAAGACACGTGCCTCTTCCGATTGCATTCCTTTTAACGCCGTCAGCGTGCTCTCCGCTTTGCTCTCTTGCCATACTCCGATAACAGCGTTGAGAATGATGATTGACAGTATCACTAACGGCTCCGTGAACGCCCCCGGTCCGAATTTATGTCCTGGTTCAGACTCCGACAACGCCTGGCATCATATGTAAATGATTGAGAGAGAGAGAGATTGCAGAATATGAATATATTCGGTCATGCATATACACGCATATAGATGACATGCATTACATATATCACATGCAGCTAAATATGTAGAATACATCCTACAGCATATACTACATGAATAACGCAGAACATGAAACAGATATACTCAAAGATATGATTCATCCAGATAAACTTTATGAACAATACACATACATATATATACATGTGTATGTATATATACATACATATGTGTGTGTATGTGTGTATCCATGTATGTACGGGTATCATACCAGTGCAAAAGAAACAACTGCTGCTGCAAGAAGGATTTGAACAAGTGTATCATCAAACTGCTCAAGTACAAGTTGCCAGTATGAAGTCTTTTCAGGTTTTGCGAGCTCGTTATAACCGTACGTAGATCTGCGCTTGTCCACCGTATTCGCATTCAATCCTTTGTGTATATCCACGTCAAAGTGTTCTGCTACAACTTCCACACTTTGAGCCCATGCAGGGTAAGTATGCTTTATTTCCTCACTCAATTTTTGTGTTTCCTGTAAATAATAGTAATTAGTTCAATAAAACATCGATAAATACCTTATATAATGTAGGATACCAATAGGTGTGTTATATGTGTGTGTGCGTGCGTGTTTGGACATACACATGCATGAACCGTAGTGTCTATATATAAGACTTACATTGCTTTTGGGCGGAAACATGGGCACTTTAAGCTTCTCTGCAACATCTACAGAGCTTCCTTTCTTCGGTTTATTGCTCAAACACTGAACACCCAGCTTCCTCTGCACAATGCAGCGTCATACATACATACATACATATGTATGTGTGTGTGTGGTATAAAATGTAATGTATGTGAAAACAGATCATACCTTCAGAACTAGGCTCTTTGAAGGCGAAGAGGCACGCAATGGAGAGAACTGGAAACCGTGCGATCTGAAGCACGATTCCTGACGAATTAAATGCGCGTAACTGGATTGCGCCATCGCCATTATCACTTACGACCTGAAAACCACCGCTTAAAACTGAAAATCACGCAATTGCGCGCATTCTCTCGTCCGCCATAGCCATCCAAAACCCTAGACACAATCTAACGGTAAAGATTTTGCCACGACCTGAACACATTTTTATTTCAACGGTTAATAATTTGCCACATTGTCCAACACCTAATGGTCTATATTACAAAGCCACCTCACAAGAGCAAAAATTCAACGGTAAAAACGTTGACTGCAGATGGCACTGGATACGACTACTCTTCCCTACGTGGCTGCATATTCACAGAAGAAAATTAGTATCTCTCATATGTATACATACGCAAGCTTATGTGTATTATGTTTGTAGGCACTAATGGGCATGTTGTGTGACAGAGAGAACTATATTCAAAGACTCACGCACGCACGCACACGCACACGCACGTACTTTGGAGTGTATTGTCCATTCCTTGTCGATTGCTTCCACCAGAGCATTCACGTGATACTCCGGTCCAAACACCCGCACACATTCCATATTAGTATTCATTAAGTACCTACATACATCCACACAATATATATATATATATATGTCTGTCTGTCTCTGTCTCTCTCTCTGTCTCTGTCTCTGTCTCTCTCTCTGTCTCTCTCTCTGTCTCTCTCTCTCTCTCTCTCTCTCTCTCTCTCTCTATATCTGTGGTGTGTGTGTGTTGTGTGTTCATATGTTTCTCGGTGTGCATATATAATATGCAATCTACGTATGGATATCTGTGTGTGACACTCACAGACACGATGAATGCTCCACAAGGTAGTCACTGCGGTCCTCGTCTGTTTTCCGGAAAAAAGCACGGAATTTCCAAAGCACGGACCTCACGTCGCTTGGCCTCCCCAGCCCAACATACTTCGGATGAAACTCTGTTTACACAACACATTATTCAAAATATATACTCATAAAAAATTATAACTAACATTATTAAGTGATTAGAATAACCTCTCAGGTACTGCTTCAGCTGTGCGGTGCTGTCACGCTCCGGGTCGGCAGTGATGAATATCGGCACAACTTTACCAGTTGCTTCTGCATTAAAAAAACATAAGTTATAATACCTTAAGTCAGCTCATTAGACACGAATGGATATATATATATATATATATAATATATTATAGAGAGAGAGAGAGAGAGGAGAGAGAAGAGAGAGAGAGAAGAGAAAGAGAGAGAGAGGAGAGAGAGAGAGAGAGAGAGAGAGAGAGAGACAGAGACAGAGACAGCAGACAGAGAGAGAGAGAGAGAGAGAGAGCTATGACACACCGAATTGTTGCACGACTTTGGCAATTTTTTGCAGTTGCTTGGGACAATCTTCGGGGGAATGAGTGTATCCGATATAGATCAAGGACCAGTTTCCGACGAAGTCCTGGTTAGTAACCGGTTTACCATCCTGGTTTAAGAGGCTAAACGGACCACCGACGGTAACCTTCACCGGCTTTGGCGCAATATTAGTACTCCTTGCTGCAAAACAAGTAAGAGAAAGCCACCATAAATTTCCAATATTAAACTAATATACATTCTAATATACTTAAAAGTAAACTAGTGCTACACATAGAACATATTTATTATGTTTTCGTTGGGAAACTCTACCTTCAATTGGAGGTCTTCCGAAGTATGCATATACAGCAAAACCCAGACCAACGCCAGTCCCGATAATCACTGCTGAGCGTGCTGCCCAGTTCTATACAAAACCAATACATACGTATAGACACATATTCATGTATGAGTGTGTTTGTGTGTCTGTATATATATATATATAGACGCACACACACACAAGATATGTGCATGAAATTGTTATAAAACGTAAAATTTGTTTTATGCTCAGACCATATCTATCAACCTTTGGTTGGGGTATGTTTGGTTGAGGTATGATAACCGGCTGCTCTCTGTTGATTGATGTTGCAAAATATCTGCGTTGTGAGACTTCTGCGAGGGGAATTCCGACTATAGAGCAGAATTATATATGTGAATCACATAAAATGCGGCTGCAGATCGAGGATTTCCAGGATTTCTGGGGATCTAATAAACATTCATACCTTTGACGATAGATTCATGTGTTCAAAGATACAGCGCCTCGCTAAGACGCCATAGCGCCTCGATCCAGCTCTTCGGAGCAGCGCCATTTCACATTCTAAAGCCCTAATAAGCTTAAACCCTAAGCCTAATTAATTAATATAATGTATACTTCATAAATATATTAATATTAGCAATAAAATTTAAAAAAGTCCACATATTAAAGTCTGATTTAAAATTTTATTTAAAAAAATTAAAATGCTAATTTATTTATAAAATAAACTAATGTCAATAGTGATAAATAAATGATATTTATTTTCGGATAAATATCACACACGCACACCACACACACACTATTCATACACAAAACACAGACTAAACTTCCCATGAGATTGAGCTCTTCTTAATATCTTGGATTTAACTAGAGCTCTCGTGCACTGCTCATGTGTGTGTGTGTGT
This sequence comes from Selaginella tamariscina, assembly GCA_003024785.1. NCBI lineage: Eukaryota > Viridiplantae > Streptophyta > Lycopodiopsida > Selaginellales > Selaginellaceae > Selaginella > Selaginella tamariscina. Next base: position 17,030 of record PUQB01000874.1, on the reverse strand, counting down.
TCTTATGTGTAGCTTAATTATATTACTATTTTTTATTTGTGTTGAGATAGATCATTACAGCGTGCGTTGGTTATAAGATTACATTTACTCAGCTATGCTAATATATATACACAATATTTTGAGCATCTCTCTCACACACACACACACACACACACACACACAAATTTAGATTAATACGATAGTCTCTACTCTTAAAAGTATCCAGAGTGAAAAGGAGAATGGAGGTCTCAATATAGGTGCGTGCGTGCATGTGTGTAGAAAAGAAATTTAAATCTTAGATTGCTGGTTTATAAAAAAAAAGCATTGATATTTGAGCCATAAAAGAAACAACTAACCGGATCCCACAATGATGTTGTTAATCGGGATGAAGATGAGCTTCACGAAGAACCCAATGAAACCCATCACCACGAATCCCGCTGCAGTCCTCAGTGCCACCTTCGTGTACTCTGCATAAACATAAACATACACATAAATACACACACACTAATACATATAACAGAGAGGAAGAAAACACTCAAAAACAAGACTTTGCTCAAAAACGCTTAATCAGGCTAAAACGCTCAAGAACACCCGATCGCACTCCAATTTGGCTAGAAATCACTCAAAGACAACGATCTGGCAAGAAAACACTCAAGAACAAGATGGACACAGTGAATCCAGATCTAAGACATACCTTTGCGATCTGGCTTGTGGCAGCGCTTGACGAGACGCACGCTGTCCTTGGCGAATTCCTTCATCGGCCGCACGACTACATCTACCGCCTCCATCTCTTCCGGAAACCCTAGTTGTTATCCTTTGTTTGGCACACCCTTTAAATTAAATATGATTTAACTGCGTTAACCTTTAATAACTCTTGATTAAGGGATAGTTAAAAATAAAGTAAAGTTTGTCTTTAATACTATGCAGTTTTTTTTTTTTTTAATTTCGAAAAGATCATTTTTTTTACAGCTCGTTGCAAGGTCTGCTATATTGTAATTAATTTATAAATCTAAATGTTGTTTACAGAAATTATTTTTTATTTCTTATTGCTAACAAACACAATAATAATAATAATAAAATATATCATTTAATTTTTGGATACCTTGTTTAAACAGCAAATTAGTGTTATATATATGTGTATTGCATGTAGAGAAATATATTATTATACAAATACTTTAATATTGTATAATACCACATAAATTGCCGTTGTAAATCCTTCCGTATGTATGTGTGTGTGTGGTGTGTGTGTGTATATATATATTATATATTATATATTATATATATATATTATATATGGTATTTAATAGGTGCATTCACTACAGGCTACATTGAAAGATAAACAAAATACATTAGATAAGAAATAAATCTAATACTTAATTGTCTCCTTTAAAATATTTCTACATGCAATTAAGTCAGTTGATTTAAGATGTTAACCTTGGGAGGTTTAACACCCCTAAACTAACTTTACACATATGTGTGTGCCTGTGAGTGTGAGTGTAACCTTAGCTAATATCTATTCATTTAAATCCCTTCATACAGTATACCATATACACACATAAATATGCATTTTCTAATTGTTATTGTAATTAGAGTGTAATTACTGATATATTACCCGTCAGTAATACAGTTTAGCTATGATTACTGGTCTGGAAAGTTGCTTAATTAGTTAAGTAAAGGTTAAAATTTAAAAAAACCTGAATACTAGGTCTCTTGTGGGACTTGAACCGGTATCTTCAGTGCTCCCGAATATACCTCTTTCTTCTGTGCACGTTTCTTCTCAGCCAGCTCGATTTTGGGGTCGTTTAGCAATCAAATATCCTATCCCATAAAAACGAGTGTCACCACACATATCTATATATACATATGTATATACACATCTCTCTCTCTCTCTCTCTACAACACACACACACACAAGATTACCTCCAATACAGACATTAATGACGAGAAACACGCTAACATAACTTCGTATTTGAGAAGAAAAGACTCTTTTGGTACAACATTAACTTTCGGTCGCGTTCTGGGTGCCCATTTGCCTAAACAAACATAAGAAAATTATGTGTGTGTGGTATGTGTGTTACTTGTAGGTGTAGCGGCTGAAGAAAGCATGATATTGCGAGGCGCTCCCATGGAATCATTGGATTAGGGCACACAATAACAGGGAATATCCCTATTATCATTGCTATGTAAACATGTTTAAGTGTTTAAAACATAATTAGGCAATAATAAGGTTACAAAATATAAATTTATTAGAAAGAAGTATCAAAGTTATTCATTTATTTAGATAATGATTATATTATTACAATTCACCAATCATATTTAATTATGATAAATTAAGATTATTAAATATATTCTATTCACGCTTCTTTTAAACGGAAAAATAAATAAATTCTTTAAAGTTACATATGCTGTTTAATTAAATACATATTGCTTAATTAAATTAGGGTTTTTGCGAGTTTTTTTAGGTATGGCAGAGAGGAAGAATGGGGGTTTCTGTACGAGGCGCTGCTGCACATTTCGTCGATTCGTCTTCTTCTGACGAATCCATCTGTGTCTCCGATTCTTCAGTGTGCAAACTTGAAGGCAAGTCTCGATTTTTCGTCTTCTTTAGTAGTTGTGTGCGAATGGGAACAACGAGATAGATATGGCTTAGAAGGTAAGATTTGTATGCATACTGTGGAAAATTAGAGTTTGTTATTTGTGTTTTGTGTCTCTAGATATCAATATCACGGTTTATCTCAGGTGTGTTGTATGCGCGTTTGTGCGCATGCGTATATAATAATCTTAGTGATATACATTGTCACATACGAACTTTGATTATAAATAGCAATGAGAGTATATACGAACAAAAAACACCCAGACACACACACGTATGTACATTAACGCATGTACATCCAGGAATTATATTGGGCGGTTCTATTGTCCTTTAGATGACACGACCATCCTGTAGCAGTGCCAGGAAGGATCATATCGAAATTAAGTCAGTTGTGCTGGACTTAATCTGTTTCAACTGGGAAATGAGAATTAACAAGCTTTACTAAGCCCCTTCTTCAATACCATCGCTTAGCTGCCGAACATGTAAGGCCAACATTACCAAAGGAGGATTTAGGTAATCTCTCTCTCTATGGATATAGTCATCTTGTATCTATACATCTATACACAGAGATACATGTACAGGATGCGGGCGTGCGTGTGTATATAAAGTTCATATACCTGTGTATGTTTATACCCATATCGTCCATCTCGTGTGTATAGTATATGTGTGTTTTGCAGTTCGGTGATAGAGCTGCCTTCAGTTGACTGGAGAGAAGCCACAGACGACTGGTTTGGGGTTTGCTGCTGTGGATCGAACATACGCACGGAGACGCTTGTAGCGGATTTTGAACGCGCATATTCCTTTCACAAGGGAAGATGCTTTTGGCATCTACAACATGCTTGTACACTCTGATGATCTTCGTGAAGGTGTACTCAATATTCCGTCGCAGCAAAGGTCATAATTTACACATACATATCTCTCATATTCATCTATATTATGTATGTATGTGAATTAGTGTATGCTACACTAGAAACGTATACATTAATTTGTTATATCTTATGTTGTCATATTAGGTTGTCTGTTATATTGTCCATTGCCTCGGTTGTGTATACAGATCTCGAAACATATATAATTGATTTTTATATTGTTGTCATATCATGAATAGTAACATTCATACATAGATAAATTTCTCATGAGCAGATATGTATTTTAATGGCATTCAACAAACATTAAATATGTGTCTATATATTGCGTGTATATATATACATTAATAGTATCAGATGTACACAGTAAATTTTCATCTGTAACTATGTATACATATACGGATGTATAGTGGATGGACATATATGATTTTCTACAAAGGTTTTTTTTTGTGTGTGTGTGTGTGTGTGTTTCTGTTTGGTAGACTCACACATACATATGTCCTCTCTCTCTCATCCATATATATATTATATATATATTATATATATATATATATTATATATATATTATATATATATATTATGTGGATGTAGCTTCTTTATATATACACAACTGTTTTGCCTGCGTGTGTTCATACAACTATATATGTGTATGTAGGCACTCATAAATATTTAACACATTTATACAGAGGCTGTGTAGAGGAGCAAAACGAAGAATTCTTTTTACGATTTTTAAAGGTCCTGTGAGGCCTCTCAGAATGACACGTGGCAAGCCTTACCCTGTAAAAAGTGTTCCTCCCCAATTGGTGCATACGTAAACACAATGGAGCATGGGTAACTTGTTTTAAAACGTCATATTAATGAAGAACCATTCAGGTAAATTATTAACTAATATTTGAATTATATATATCTATTAATATATTCCAATATTTTAGATATTAGTAGATAGTGTACTGCAACAGTTCAGTTTGTGTAAGTATCTATATGAAATATGTGACGTACATCATATACATATATAATTGTAATATATACTTAATTATTCTACAGGGCGAACACTCTAATAAAGGACCTTACAAGGCATATTCTGTCTGAAATGGAGTACAATTTTACATACAGGTATATTCTTCGAGGATTAGCACATAAGAAGGCAATGGTGAGGCTGGTGGTTATCAATGAGAAATCACTGGTTTTCAGTAAGACAATGCTAAACTCGAGGATTAACAGCTTTAAACCTGTGATTACGGCAATGTTCCAGGATTGTAGTGCGTCCAAACGAGAAGGAAACCAGTAAGTCATATATATATGTATACACAACACACACACACACGTATTACATCTCTCTACGTGTACAGATGAACTGATGTATATGTAATATTTACTTGTTATTACAGAATTGTGGAAGAATGGTGTGCTAAATTCAATGTGGAGGAGATATATGCTGGAGGAAGAAATACCTCTGGTGTTAAAACCCTACATGAGAACGAAACACTGTTTCCTGTTTCATGTTGTGTAATGCGGGAGTTTAAACTAACCTTATACATTATTAAGGTAAGGTTACGTAGTGTATGTTTCAAAGAATATACGTGTGCGTGTGCGTGTGCGTGTGTGTGTGTGTGAGAGAGAGAGAGAGTCAGTTTACCCTTTTCAGCTCCATAGCTATTATAATTTGCAATCATATCAAATATTTAATACCTAAAGTTTTTAAAACTATATTTAATTTTATTAATAAAAATTATTTATATTCAAATTTTGAATTTACAGGGTTTAATATTAAAATGTAGCATGATGATATTTATCAACACTTAATTCATTAAATTAAACTATTTTACTTTACATATTAAAAGAACATTTTAAAATTCATATGTTGTTTTGTCTCTCTCTAAATATAAAATATTTATTAAACAAATCTACGTAAGAAAACGGATCAATTATTTATATATAAATAGGGAAAGACAAACTTGATATCTTAAATATCAAACCTTTGTTAAGACATTCTTATAATGAATTAATTTTATATTAATTAATATTGTTATTATTCGTATATGATACAATATAATTTATCTCTCTCTCTCTCTCTATATAATAATGTCACGTTATATAGGTATTAATGTTGTTCTTACTTGATCTTTGTGTCACATAATATTTATATTTAATAATTTTAAAATCATGCATTATAGTATATAGAGTATGTATAGAATACCCAACTATTATTTAGAGGCGGAGTACTTTAACATTAAACTTTAGTTGAGGATATGTTATCTAAGAAAGTTATAATATTTAATGGATGTTAAATATTAACTTATAAGTTAATGTATAATATATTATATATCATTAATCATGTGTATATACACACATTACTTACTAAGTGCAGTTTATATATTTAATTCATAAACTAAATCCAAATAAGATTATAGTTTAATAATGAAAAAAAGATTCAGTACTATGTGAAGACAATAAGCATTTATGTAATTGATAATAAAAAATAATTTGAAGAATATTACTACTCTATAATAATCAAAGTGCACATGTAGCTTTTATTACTTAATAATAATGCTATTTTGTAATTTACAAATTTGAAAATAAATCTGATTAATATACACTTAGATCTCTTGAATTACTACATAAAAATGAAACTAATATTAAATAATAATACAAAAGAGCCTTCTTAAATATAAATATTTAACATATAAGCTACATGTTTAAACCTCTGTATGCCCTAAATCACAGTTTGTTTAGGGTTCGTGAGGGAGGAAGAATGATCTCGCTGTTCTTCGTACTCTCGCTTCGCGGCGACAACATAATATTTTCGAGATTGTAAGTCTCTCTCTTTCTCTCTCGCTGAAAAATGCGAGTTATCTGCTTGAATCCTCCCTGTTTTTGATCGATATGTGTATAATTTTATAGAAATTCTCGATTCTAATCTGGATATAAAAATGTGTGCAATTCATACAAAAATGATCGATTTAATCTGCTTTTGATCGATCTGTGCGTGATTTCAAGTAAAAATGCGTTTTTAATGTTTTTTCGATCGATCTGTGCGATTTCATGTATAAAATGTTTTTCATGTAAAATGCGTGTTCTATGTGTATGGATTGATGTAAAATGCGTGTTCTAGATCGCGGAGATGTAAGCAAAGGAAGCGCGGAGATCTTCTTCCGCAAGGTCAAGTTTTGGCACGGCCACGAAGGCGAAGAGGCTCCCCTGTGTTCGTAGGCATTTGCTATTCTAAACCACATAATTTACACAGTTTATTTATTTCTACGTTTTTGTTTTTACAGAACGTGGACGGGGTGAACTATGTTCATGTCAAAGTTGCGGGACTGTTCTTCGTGGGGACTACTAGAGTGAATGTATCTCCAGCTCTTGCATTGGAGCTTCTCCAGAGGATTGCTCGTGTTACTAAGGACTATCAATGAGGAGTCTTTGCGGAAGAACTTTGTTCTTGTATATGAACTTCTAGACGAAATGCTGGTAAGTCAAAGTTTATAGATAGAGAAGAGAGTAATATACAGTCATATGCTGCTAGATAGTAAGACCGAAGTTTTATTTACATAATACTACATATAGTGAAGTATGTGTATAACGAAGAAAAAAATCAGCAAAGTTCTTATGCACAAAAACACATATCTACATAACCCTGTGTATGTTATAACGTTAAACGGAACAGATTACATTTTATATGGATATTCATGTGTACCTAGCATTACAATTAAGGGAACGCAAACTATAGATTTATACACAACGTTTTGATTATCTACAGTGTGTTTAAGTGTAGTGCATATTGATATTAATCTATAGATTAATATATTGTACTCTTTCGCAGGATTTCGGTTATTCAAACAACTTCCACTGAAAGCCTCAAATCCTTTGTATTCAATGAGCCGGTTGTTGTAGAGTCCGCAAGGATACCTTCTCTTGGAGCGGCTGGACTTTTTATGGTAAATACCGTCTGTACACCAAAGCGTACATACATACACAGAGTGAATACATACATATAGAGCTTTGCAAATTATTTTTTTATTTGTTATTTATTTGTTTTTAATATGTACAGCAAGGAGCAAAGCGGCTTCCTGGCACAGCAGTCACCAAGTCTGTTGTGGCAACAGAGCCGAGTGGTAAGAAACGAGAGGAAGTCTTCGTCGACGTTATAGAAAACATAAATGTGACTTTCAATGCAAGTGTAAGTATTAGTGATAACACGCATACACACATTAGTATAGATGTCTAATATGCTTACCCATCTACAGGGCTATATTCTCGACTCTGAGATAGATGGTACGATCCAGATGAAGAGTTACCTGACAGGAAACCCTGAGATACGAGTTGCTTTAAACGAAGACTTGCAAATTGGTCGTGGGACTCAAACTTTTGGTAAGATTCTTTGATAGCTAGTTCATATTTCATTCTAATTGAACAATTTATAAGCTAATTATCATCATATCATTCTTTACCCTCTGTCTAATAATTAAACTAATTAATGAACTACAGGAGCTGGAGGGATGGTACTACTAGATGACTGTAACTTCCATGAATCTGTTCGATTGGATGACTTCGATTTGGATAGATCTTTAACTTTGGTAAGAAGTCTATATGTAGCGATGTGTATATTCATGAACTCAATATCAGACAAAACATAGGAATTATAACACACACACACACACACACACACATACATATACATATACAGAGAGAGAGAGATCCATATAGTTATCCTTGTAATTGTGTTATATTGCTTATTCTTAAGGTGCCTCCTGATGGGGAGTTCCCAGTAATGAACTATCGCATGAGGCAGGAGTTCAAACCTCCCTTTAGAGTTTATCCTTCCATCGACGAAGCTGGTCCTTTCAAGGTACATTTATTTGGTTTATACAAATTGCACCTATATTTTATTCGCAGAATTAATATTCACTAAATAGTTATCAAATGTAACTACCAGGCTGAAGTTGTCATTAAGATACGAGCTGACTTTCCCTCGAATGTAACGGCTAATACTGTGATGGTGCGCGTGCCTCTTCCAAAGACAACCACAAGGTGTCTGTCTGTCTGTCTCTCTCTCTCTCTGACACACACACACACCTGTTTATATGTATCGCTTAGTTATATGCATATACTATCTGATAAGTAATGCTGTGAGGTTATTTATTGCATTTATTATACTAAAGTATGATTCATACTGTTGAACCGTTATTGTCAGCCTAACTCACATTATAAAACGCTTTTATCTTCAGATGTAGTTTTGAGCATGAAGCGGGAGCATCTGGCATATCAACAGATTACAAAGATCCGACAAAAGGCATAGAATGGAGCTGTAAAAAAGTAAGAAGTTCAACAATATTTGACAATGTTGTATACAATAGTGTTTTTTATACTTAAAATGTACATTCTTTTAGATTGTTGGTGGTTCAGAGCACGTTTTGCGAGCCAAGCTTACACTCTCTCAAGAACGTAACGGTAAGTATGTTTGTCTGCTTGTGTGTGTGTGCGCGCGCGCTTGATATTATCGTCGTGTGCAGCAAACATCAAGAAGGAAGTTGGACCAATCAACATGAGCTTCACAATTCCCATGTTCAATGCGTCAAAAGTTCAAGTAAGTTGAATGTGTGTGCCTGTGTTGTGTATCTTTATCGTGTAACTATATTCATGATGGGACTGTCACATATATGCATCTCCTATATCGACTTCTTTATTCAGGTGAAATACTTGCAAGTGCTGAAGAAATCTAAGTCCTACAATCCTTATAGATGGGTTCGGTACGTCACTCATGCAGATTCTTATGTGATTCGGACATAAATTCAGGTAACCATTTAAGGTCCATTAATGTTATTTGTGTGTGTGTGTGTGTGTGAGAGAGAGAGAGAGAGAGAGAGAGAGAGACTATACTCTGTAATGAACAGTATTATAAGACCATGTAAAATACTATATATGCATGGTAGTGTTAATTATTATAATTGATCTATTCTTTACAGATTCAATGGGATTCTTGTGTCATTCAGACATTCTGTTTAAAGAGGTAGTCTATGTTACAATACTCTTAAATATGATTAATGCTAAGTTTATTTTTATTATGGTAGTGTTTGCTGGAAGATTCATTAATATTTAAATACCGTTATTCACCAGTTTTTGTCTCGTAAATAACTACCTTTTGCAGTTAAGTATAGATCTAGATTCTGGTAATCTATAAGATGAGTGGCAAAGATGTATTGGGATATCTAAGATGAGCGGCCAAGATTTCATTTCTTCGTGAACCGTTAACGGAACCGTATAAACTAACTGGTTTAGTGATTTTGGTTAGTTTAGCTCAACCCCTTTGGTTTAGCTTAAGGGTTCTTATGCACCACAGATTCAACATGTATGTTGAATCTGTTCTTTAGGAAGAATATATAACCTTGCGTGCAGTATTTGATTTTGTTTTACCAGGCATTTCTTGGTTTGACACACCACCTTTCTTGACATGTAAGAGGTTTCAAACTGAGTTTGTATTTTGCATTAACTATGTTTTCTACGGGTTCATTCAGGTAATACCTTACTCTGGCTGGGTTCATCGTGTCTAAACAGTAAGTTTTCTTTTATAATAAATTATTGTTATATAAAATGTGTGTGTGTGTGTCTGTGTGTGTATGTATTTGCTGTTTTACATTTGGCTATTGCGGCTTTCAGAATGAGGTTTCCAGGATTCTTTTCTCTTCTTTTCTGTTCACGGCTGCTCTTCTCTATTGGTAAGTTTTCTTGCTGTTTAAATTTAACCAATTTTGTGTTATGTATGTAACACACACAAACGTGTGAGTTGTGTATGTGGTGATTACTAAATCTCAATAGAAACGGTTAGTTTATATGTGTATGTATAGCGTACTACTGGTTTATTATATAATATTTGTTTAATTTGATTAACGAAATGTTTTCAATCCAGTATCTGGAGCTGAAAATGTAGTAGATAATGAATGTATTGGATGCGGGTATACGATAGATGCACCTGCACCTTTAAGCGGTGGGGATATTCCACTGTGCAGATGTATTGTGCCTTGTTCAAGCCCTACTTGACAAGAAGAGATTGATATATGTTGAGCGTGACATTGACATTTCAGGTACGTGCGTATAGATATACATGTCTGTCCACACACACACGGAGAGAGAGAGTCATAGTATAGGTAATAGCAAGTAACACTCCTGTATATGTGCTTTGTTTTGTTAGGTTCTGGTCCTTTGCCTGATATTACTACAGAAGTGACCATATGGGGACATGCATAGAGGGGACACCGTGCAGGATTGATGCTAATAAGGGCTCGCAAATATTCATTGTTGGACTTAATGGTTACTTAACTTTGAAAGACTTGGAGTTAACTGGAGGATATTGTTCCAAGGGATCTGCAGTTACTGTGTCTGGATCTGGCTCGAATGATATCCAGAAAGGTGGCAAGTTTGTTGCTCTCAACTGCAAATTTACAAACAACATGGCTACTGTAAGTTGTGCGAATGTGTGTGTGCGTGCGCATACAAATAAAACTGGAAATATATATAAGCACACTCATATTTTCGCATAATATGAGTCCAATTTGAATCTTATCATGGTTTTACTTAGGATCTTGGAGCTGCTTTAAACGTGGAATCTGGAGGAGCTGCATATATTAAAGATTGCATTTTCCAGTCAAACCAGGCAAGTATATATATGTATGAATCGAGTAAATGAACTCATATGTAGGGCATCCTTTCATATATTCATACATTTGAGTATATACACGTCTTTTATTATTCATAACTGCGTCTAGCGTTTTTGTTCATATATCTCATTTCTCTTTTTATTTTGATATTCTCTCATTAACTCTATTTTTATTTTTATTCTTTCTCTCTCTCTCTCATGTTTTAGAAGTGGTCTACATATGGATCTTTATGATAACATTTTCTATATGTATTGAACTGCACTATCAACTTAGTATCTCTCTCTCTCTCTCGTATGGACGTGTGGGCGTGTGTTGTAATAGGATACATACGATATACTGGCTATTATATATATGAAGTATAGACACACCATATACAAGAATAATTATGCATGTCCTATTTGTAAGTAAGCAATGTATATAGTATAATTTAAATGTATATAATATTATTTATTTACAGGCTGCAAAAGGAGGCGCTGTGTTTGTGGGATCCAGCAAAGACTTTCCGGCAAACGGACAAAACAGGACGGATACGGACTTCATCTCATGTGCACTAAACAGCTGCACAACTTTTGTTAACGTCGAGTTTAGTCGTAATTCAGCTGATTTTGGTGGAGCTGTTTACGTGGATGATGCTGCAAAAGATTGCAAGAACAATGGTGGTGCGAAGTTCGACTGTACAACTTGTGCATTCCGTGAAAACTCCGCCCAGGTTAGTATTACAATGTTTATCTACATGGTAATTCCATGTTATGTATGTATTATGTATGTATATCTGTGTGCGTGCGTGCGTGCGTGTGTGTGTGATATATGCATATGTGTATATAGTGGTTGTAGTTCTGTATTCTGTCAAGACTTTGTTTCAGGTATGCTTTGTGAAGATTATTCACGAATGCATGTATGAACATATACATGCGTACGCTGTTTAGCATATAGGTAGTACATCTACTATATATGATTCCGTATATATGCTTGTACATACGTATATATATATGGTATGCGTTTGTTAACAGCATATTAAGTACCTTGCGATATATTATACTGTAGATAATATATAGTACTCAAAGATTAGAATAATAACTAGAACGTTATTTCCTAAAAATTTAGATCACCAATGTATACGATTATCAATTTATGTAGATAACCCATACGAATAAAATTTAGATCACCAATGTATACGATTATCAATTTATGTAGATAACCATACGAATATATAATTATTTTGTGATTAACAAAGAAGGAGGTGCTGTCTTTGTTAACTATCAATCTGCTGGAGCTATTGCTTACTTGCGCTCGACACGATTTAAGAAAAATACAGCAGCGGTAAGCTAATATACACTGATTTACTCTTGTGTATTATGATTTTGGTAATTTGTTACAATCTCACTGGACCATATGGGTGTTCTTGTGTCTATGTACACATCAATTTGTGTTATGTACACAATTTGAAGAGACACAGACACGTACTGAAGGAACATCCCATGTTTTCTACAGATTTATGGCGGTGATATAGCAACTCAAGAAGGTGAATATGGAACTAGAGGTGCTCAGCTGTATGCATACCAAGTCGCATTCTCGGAAAGCAATGCTGCTGTAAGCATTAACTTGTGTGTGTGTGTGTGCGCGCGCGTTAAATAAATACTTACACAGGATTGAGAAATATATTAATAAGTATCACTGGCAAATATTATACGGCATTATGTCTCTTCTCTGTATATACCAAGTCGATCGGTAGTTACCCCTTGCTTTACTACTACAGAATGCAAATCTCTCTCCCTCTCTCTCTCTCACACACACACGCACGCACTCATACACATGCAGCGTACCATAATTCTAAATGAAACAAAGTCTTGTTTCTGTTAAGTTTCCTCGAAATTCCTGCTGACGTGTTGTTATATAGGAATATATTAATTAATCGTTTGTTTACAGAAAGGAAGCAGTGTGGCTGTCAAACCGTTCTCATTTTCAACATTTGCAAGATGCGAATTCTCCCCGGGGTAAAACTCATGATTACAATTTTAAATACTTTCTAATTTAATATTTCCGATAGAAAACTATTTGAAATCATAATTTTTTATTAATATAAGAATATACATCAAATTTATACAACCCATGCTTTTGACAGGCATTTCTTCAATGTGAAGGTGCTTGTGACGAGTTCTGTCCTTCACTATCTCCACTGGTGTGTGGGTGTGGTGTGGGTGTGTGTGTGAGAGAGAGAGAGAGAGAGATGACTAACACCAAATTTTATGTGTCTATGTACAGTCAAATGGCTCATTGGCTTATGGAACAAGTGGAGGTACGTATATATTTGACTTTATACAACGTTTTCATATGTTTACAAAATCTCATATGAGGGATGTAGTTCGAACGCCGTATCCCCCACCCCCACACCCAGATATTTATTTCTATGATATATTTTATGCATACATATGAGCACATCTATACATGTTGAAAACACAATTATGATGCTCAGCTGTTTACATGTACCAAAAATAAAAATGAGATAAATAAATAAATAAAAAAGACAGATTATACCCAGAAGTTCACACACACACACACACACAGAGATGCACTTACATACTTTTATTATGCAGAATCATGTCCTGTTTTCTCCAGCTCCACTATGTGGGTGGGTTCCAGAGGAATGCCAAGAATCCCCACCTTCAGCCTTCACAGTCACCTTCGCAACCTTCACCTCCACCTCTGACACCTTTACAGCCTTCACAGTCACCCCCGCCACCTTCACCTTCAGAGCCTTCATCCTCACTTTCGCCTCCACCGCCTCCACCTGCTCCTGAATGGAGAGGGATTCATCCTCCAAGATTATCTCCTCCTCCGCCATTATCTACGGCTCCAGCTCCAGCTCCAGGTCCATCTCCGTATAGTAGAAGAGCAGCAAGTGGCAGGTAATATATATATAGATGAATACATACGCATCTCTCTCTCTCTCTCTCTCTCTCTCTCTCTCTCTCTTCTCTCTCTCTCTCTTCTCTCTCTCTCTCTCTCTCTCTCTCTCTCTCTCTCTCTCTCTCTAATAAGTTTATAGTACCTATGTATGTACCTATTTAATACATGCGAGAAGAAACCAGTAGAATGGTGTATTTTTCTTTGAATGTTTGACTAGTGTTTAAAGATATGTTTGCATACTCGTGCGTGTGGTTGTATCCTTGTTATGTGTTTATATGCACACATGCATATGTCAAGAAAGGTACAAGTGGAGCACTATTAACGACTCTCCTCTAACGGCATAAAACTAAGTGTATTCTGTGTGTACATATTAATATGTATTTACAGGCATAGGCATCGAAATGGTAGTATTACTGGAGATCCTCACTTCGTTGGAAAGCATGGGGAGAGGTTTGATTTCCATGGCAAAGGTGGGCGTGACTACTGCATTGTCTCGACAGAGACTTCCATGTCAACATGCATGTCTTCAGAGGCCTCCACAGGCACTCCACGGTAAGTGTGTGTGTGTGTGTGTGTGTGTGTGTGTTAAATTGCTTGTTTAATGCAATATGTTCTACACAATTGCCATGTGCATATGTATGCATATATGTGTCTTGTGTGTGTATTAACTTTGGGATTGTTGCAGTTTATTTCCAAGATTGGGCTGCTGTATAAGACTGATCAAATTCTGATAGGGCCCAAACAAACAAAGATGCTCCTCGGTTTGAAGATCAATGGACAATATTTGTTAATAAGGTACACACATAGTACACATTTCTTAGACGTGGTTATATGCTAAGTACATTCATATCAGTAACTATGTTATAGTGCTAGTTTATTAGTTTGTTTATTTGTATGTAGGTTGAGCTACCAGAAGATGAGACTAGGACCACCAAACGGATTAAAGATTACTCGTTAGCACAAGGAGTTAAATTTGTCGTGGATGGTGAATTAGATGTTAATGTAACAGTAAGGCCTTCAAGTTTTGGAAAGTTCGGATCTGGTGCCAATTATGTAAGTTACATATATATTATTAATAATTAATTATTTTAGCTTTTAACCATTATCTTTCTTGGCAGCTTGATTTCCAAATCAATCAACTCAAGGTCTCTTCTAGCGTCCATGGTATACTAGGTAACTACGCACATATGTATGCATGTGTATGTATGTGGTTTATATGTAATATGTAATGTTTGTTTCGTGTTTAATACAGGGCAAACGTATCAAGAGACAGTTAATGCATACCAGAAGATGCAGGAAGTGAAAATGAAGAGATTGAAGAGGTCCAGGGCTGCAGCTCTCTTCATGGATGGCTCCGAAAGCGATTATATATCCAGTGGCATTATGGCACCAGATTGCAAATACTCTACCTATTTGGTAAGTTCTTTCTCTATTAACAGTTGATCATTTGTAATATTATTATATATAAGAACTTTATAGCATATATGCTTGCGTATATGTGGTGCACGTGTACAGCACACTATATTAACGTAATATATATATATATGTATGTATGTATGTATACACACATGCATAGACGCCAGTATTAGTACGTATAAATATATCAATGCGTTACATTAATATGCATTTAGACATGGATAGTCGTATATATTAAATACATGCCTGACGTGTGTGTGTAATGTATATACAACGGGTATGGCGTGTATAGGTAGCTCAATGCCGGCG
The DNA here is from genome assembly GCA_003024785.1 of Selaginella tamariscina. NCBI lineage: Eukaryota > Viridiplantae > Streptophyta > Lycopodiopsida > Selaginellales > Selaginellaceae > Selaginella > Selaginella tamariscina. The sequence goes on along the minus strand of PUQB01000874.1, from coordinate 1,311 downwards.
CACACACGTAAATAGTTATATGAAAGTTGAGTTAATTAATTAATTAATTTTGCAGACTCAAAGTCAGGTTTCAAAGAGGATACAGAGGATGGTGTTAGAGGGTGCAAAGACATTGTTAGGAATAAACAAACAGGAAGTGACTGTGAGGCAATGCACAGGGTTTGGGCATACATTATGCCTTACCGAATTTGAAGATTAGTTTACTGGTGAGTTAAATATAACATTAATCCTGCTTAATATCTTTATAATATAATACATATTAAAATTATATAATATTTATTACTTTGAACATTTCATAATTGCGTTGAATATAGTGTGCATGTAATGTATGTATGTACGTGTCTATATATATAATAATACGTGTAAATATGTATATATACACACAAGTGGCACGCTTGCACATTTGCACACGCCATAGATGGGACCATCTGAAGTTAAGTCTTTTAAATAATGAATACGCACATATGACTAGAGACAAACACGCACGCACACTATTTTTAAATACATATGTATATTTATATTTTATATGTATAAATGCACGTTTTACTGATTATATATATATATATATATATATATATATATATTAAAGATATAAATATTATAGGAGGGCGCAATACAGCCATAATCAATCATTTTTATGTACGTATGTGTGTGATATGTGTCGTATATTGTTGTTTTAATGTCTTATATATACCTATATATATGGTTGCTGAAAAATCTAAGCCTATATATTTGGTTGTTGAAATATTCTTATCCTAGTGGCTTTAATTTATTTATTAAATATATTATACGTACATATAAGTACATATGTATTCGTGTGTTTGCCATGCATTCTAAGGAGAATATTCTTATATGACCCTATACTCGTATATTTTATTTTAGACAAAAAATATATTTAAATAAATCAATTAAGTAATTAACTTTAAATATTATATAATTGTTTTGAAAATCCTGTTTCAATTTTAAATTATCATACAAAAGTTCATAATATCAAATATTCAAAAAATAATGGCAATAAATATACTATCCTATTAAAAATAATAATTATTAATTTAAAAATTGACTGTATATATATAAATTTGAATTTAAAAATATATAATAATGTATCAGATTATATTAGGAAGATTCTATATGAATATTCTTATTGTTTGTAAGAATATGCTTATCTTCACTTAATTATTTTAATATGATCCAGAGTTTATTTTGCTGAAGAAGACAAAGAAGAAGACTGACCGTCGTGCTGTATGCAGTTATGTGCAGAAGAATGGTTGGTTGTATACACATCTCCTTGATTCAATAAAACATCACCTT